>JAPYYV010001952.1:0-37890 GCA_030522625.1 Copidosoma aretas
TGCACACTGAGAGACATCAGAGACATTTACTCTTTCTCGCAAATCCGGAATCATTTCGTTTTTTCAAAGCCGATCATTTTTATGTAGCACCGAGATAGCACCTTTTAACTCAAAAATGAGATAGTACCTTTATCAGCGCAAATTCGAGGTAGTACCTTGTTCCTCCCAGGCGACTAAATACAATCCGCTATTATTGACAGAGCTTGATTGACGTTTTTTGTAGCTTTCACCAAACGAACGAACGACGATGTATCAAGTGAATACGAATGAAATAAAGAAAAAAAAATTAAAAAAGCATGAGGCTCGGAGCGAAAAGTGCAGCGAGCGTGACGGTGGTAATAATGACGACGAATGTGTGCTGCTCGTGTGATACGAGTGTATAGGATGTGCAGCACGTGCATCGATTGCTATGGTATATTGTCTTTCGTGCGATACGAGCGTTTTTGCGCGCGGCCCAGCGAGCGTTGCAGCAGGAACTTTGGTAACGCGGCGCTGAATTTTGTGCTGTTCTTGCGTGCGGCGGAGCGAATCAACCGAATTTAGCCGAATTTTTAGATTACTCCGTTTGATCGATGCTCGAGCCATCGAGGATTTATATTTGCGTGGTTTCAAAGGTTTCGTGAATTTTTTTCCAGAGTTTCGTGTAAACTAGATTTCCAGCGTTGCGAATGAAAGGTCCGAGTTTTCGGATTTTTCGTTGCAGTATCACTTTATAATTAAGTCTATGTTAGAGATAGAGGATGTATGACTTTATTTAATGAAGATTTGAAATGCAATGATAATTAATAGAAATGAATAAGTATATGCCTTTTATCGAATGCACCCTACAGTAAACAAACACACAATACAATATTCAGTAGAATACGGTCGAGTAGCGTCAGACGTTCCAATTTATTTGAGAAACAATACATTCTTGAATAAGGTCTATTCCCAATATATAAATATACATAAAATAAGTTAAATTTTTCAGCCAAATAGCGTACAATCATTTGAATATTATTGTGTGATATTGCTAGATGTACAAGGTTCATCGTTAATTTTTTTTCAAATTTGTATCTAATTTATTCGTATCTAATATATCGTGTAAATCCAAAAATAACACTATTTCTTCCAAGAAATTTTCAATTTTCATCCGATTTTAATAAACAAAGGCTAATAATCTTCTTTAACTAAATACCTACAAACTTACCATATTTCATTTGCAAAACAAGTCGTATTTTATGTTAAATATTCATTTGTACATAAAAACCCAAAAAAATGATATGAATAAATGAATATTTAACAATGAATACGAATTCTTTTGCTGATCTAAGATGTTGAGTTTGTAGGTTTTTTGATAAAGACAAAAACTAGCCTTTTTTTATTAAAATCGGATAAAAATTGAAAATTTGTTAAAAATAGTTTTATCTTTTTATTTACACGTTATATTGATGAATAAATTAGATAAAATTTTTTAAATAATTTACGATGAACCTTGTACATCTGACAATATCACACAATAATATTGAAATAATTATAAGCAATTTGGCTGAAAAATATAACTTTTTTCATGCAATCTTTGTACTGGGAATATACTGCCTTAAGTTTAAAAGTATTAATTTTGACTTGAAAAATTATTAATTTAGTGTTAAATTATTATTTCGTGATAAATTGAAGATACAGTGTATACAACATGATGAATAAAATAAATTATTATGCCAATAATATGCGATGATTTAGTTTACTCAGTAAAATTATATACTCTGAAAAAATTAAGCGAGTATCACCAGTCGCATACCATCAGAGTTTTACTACATTTATCACGATCACAGTACGTGAACAAAAATTAAGATGGCGACACACATCACATTCGTATTTTCCAACTAATGTACAACATTATTAATAAGTAGCGTGAAATAATTCAATAATACATCATGCTCGAATTGAAAATATCGAATCATTTGGTTTTTTTGCAATATCTCCAATTTATTTCGTTTTAATAATCATTGACTTTGATGGCAGTTTTAAGTATTTATCACATCATATTATTATGTATAATATAAATAGGTTGACAGGCGTCACTGGTGTCAGAAAGTCTGATACCTTGATACATCGTTACTTTCTAGGTTTTAAGTTGATTATGGATGCTTCAGTTGAGTTGAACTCACAGTATGGTTCTGTTTATGTACTTTATGTGTATCGAATGGTAAAGAGACTAAGAGACGGCCATGCACTGTAGCGGCATTATACCCTAAGTACAAGTAATTTCATCGAAGAAATTGCATCATGTATAATCTTTATCGATTTATTTAGCAAATAACCATATTTTTACTCCACACTATGAAAATTATTCGTTGAATGTCCTACAGTCATAGTAAAACGCTGTACTCTCATTCCACTTCTCACATGCATAACGTACTACACTGAGAGACCAATTTGTTACAATAAACTTGTGTAGAGCATTAAAATTTTTGTTTGAAAAGAATTGTACATAAACGAGAAAAAATTCGGAGCAAAATCGTTTGCGTAACTACAATTAAATTAACATCTCATGTTGCGCCTAGCGCTATCAAAGCCGTAAAGTTTCGATAGGAGACGTTACCAGAATAAGGAGTTTGAGAGAAATAAAATATTTTGCGGTGGCAGCAAAAGTACGGTGAAACTTTATCCTCTAAAGTCAAGTAATGTGCCACCGAATACCTTCCTGGCTCCTGGAAAGGGTGTAGTCAATTTGAAAGCATGTGCGATGAGCTAGAGAGAGAATCACCGGAACTCCATAAAGGGACATAAAACCGGAAGGGGTGGAGATTTAAGTTCTGGGGTATCCTTACAAAGGAAGTTAGTTGGTAAATACATTTTTTTTTTTTCTTTTTTCTCATTCGAGCTTCCAACCCGTCTCTTGCTTGCGGTACATACTGAAATAGACGTGTACAAGAAAAGATAATCGTCATTATGAATAAATATGGCAAAATGTGTTCTAAAAAAAACTTTCATGAATAGAAAAAAAGATAGATTCAAAAAATATTATTAAAATTGATAAAAGAAAAAAAAAGGAAAAAAAATGTACGTAAATGTGAGAAAACATTACTCAAAATTTTTTACCGTAGTGCCCTCTTCTTTTGACCCTCGAATGCAAAAGATAGATAGAAGTTGATGATTATTTTATAAGAAATATAGAAATTTGTATTAAATGTCATTATAATAATTACGTATGTATGCGTGGGAGAGTGATGGTATTCTTGTATGGAAAATTTATCTTAACGATACATTATGTGGCGATTATCTCCTCCTCAATTCCAAAATAATTTGAAGGAGAAGTCGCGGGCTCGAGTCTGTTTCAGCGTGTGGATCTTTTGTATCACCCCCAGCGACTTATTGTTGGACTAACTTTAAAAAGTTCAATCAATGCCATTGTTCGCGATTGCTTCAGTCCACCCTAAACGGAACAGAAACGGAAGCAAACACACAAAAAGTAATAGTGCTGTGTTTTTGACTGTACTTTATATATAAAACTGTGGACATAGCATACTCGATTTTTGTTTTTCAATTTATTTTAGTTATTCTTGTACTTATTATCTTTTACTTTTGTAACATTTGATATGATGCCTACGTACACTGTGCATGAAACTGTAAACCACAAAGGCAAATGTAAATAATATGCCAGACTATTCTGGGCCAGGAGTCCATAGTCCACAATAAACGAAATAATAATAATAATAATAATAATAATAATAATAAAAAAAATACAAATTAAAATGAAAAGTTATGTTTAAATAGGTATATTTTCGATAACTTAGTCAATAGTTAGTGTAAGTAATAATTTTATTGTGAAAAATTTAATGTAATGTGTATGAAATCATAAAAAGCTGATTTATCATTACATATGTTACTAAATAAATTCATGCATTGCAAAAAAATTTTTTTTTTTTTTTTTTTCATTCGTTAGATTAATTAAAAATTATAGCAGCCATGAAGTTGAAATGACATTAAAATAACTAAAATTTTACCAACACATTTTGTCAAAATAAGAGTAGAATATGTACAGAAAAAAATTAGAAAAAAAATTGAAAGAAAGTTTATATTTAAATATGTGTATTTTGATAACTTAGTCTATAAAGTTAGTGTAATTAATATTTTTATTGTGCAAAATATTAATGGTATGTTATGAAATCATGAAAAGCTGATTTATCATTACATCTATAATGGGTGTTACTAAATTAATTGATGTACTGCAAAAAATATACTGTCATTGAAAATTTAATAAATAAGAATAATAAGATCCAAACGATTGATAATGAGCAAAGTGAAAAAGTCATGTAAAATGCAATCACCCTTTATATTTATAAATAAAACAGAAATTCAAAAGAAAATAAAAATTAGAAATATAAGTTTGAAAATTGACTCTTAAAAGTTTGTATTAAATTTGTATTAAATGATTGGCTGCAGCCTTTTTTATATTCCTCACTTTTTTCAATCCTTTATAATATTGTTTTTTGACTCCGAAAAAATAGAATAGGCCTCATTTATTTTTGTCCAACACTTTGATAATACTCACATGAATAATGTCAGCTAAATACATATCAGCTCGCCGAATCAAAAAAGCATTGACAAGTGGTATTACAGACATCAACAATGTTTTTTGGCTCTTTATTACTGCTTTCCAAGCGCAAAAAATATATCAGCTAAATAACTGATTACCACTCCGTAAATAAAATAGCATAAATATATCCCAAAAACGTGGAATGTTTGCAAAATCTTGTTCGATAAAACCAGTCTATGGCACTAGATTATAAATTTCGGTTCAATAGAATTTGTTTGTCTTCAAAAGGAATTTCATCGGCGGCTAAGTTGATGGAAATCTGATCACAATCAGCTATATTTAAAGAGGAACAATTAAGTTCCACCGTGTAGCGACAAGTATTGAAATCCCTACGTTCAGAAGAGATTTTTCAAATTCTAAAGTTCAATACATGATTTTAAATATAATTTAGTAGAATTTTTTATATTTTATGGTACAATACATTTACGCATATCCACAGTTAAATACTGGCTTAGCATTATTTCAAATAATGGTAATAATGGTAATAATAAACAATTGCTGTGTTTCTTATGCGTAAGAAGAAAATACCGCAAAGTTGCATTTTAAGCTGATGGGAGTCTCTTTGCCTTCAGAAATAGCCCACAGGCTCGTTCCGACCATGAATGCAAATTAAGTCACTCAAGGCTGTCCATTTTCATCCTCATCACTTGTGATTAAATGACCGTAATAATTTTCAATGACCTGATGATGGAATGAAGGTTATCGAATCATGAAATAACATTCTAATGTTTTCGTAATTTATAATAATCATACCGTAAATCATAGTAGCAAAGATTTTGATGAATTTATGAATTTAGTTGTTTGCTTTTCCACATATCCATGACTTGATCAATTTTAATGCAAACTACTTTTGTCGATGGAAATTAAAACGAAGGCACTAGGACAAAAAACTTTGTTTACTAAACATCAAGCCAGCCAGACACACAGTGTACCATAATTACCGATAAAATATTGATCGTTAATAGATACGCTAGCCACGATCCGCCTTTTTTCGTTCGTGGGTAAACATGATTCTCCTCTGCATCAACACTGTTCGCAGTAACGGAAACTAAGAAAATCGTTACGCAATCCAAACATGAATTAAAATACGGGACTGGTAGAATAATTTACTTTTATTTTGTAAAATGCTAAAAAAAAACTCTTCTGAACTGAAAACTTATCGAGTATGATTTTTTCTTTGCTTAAAACATGAGCGGCAAGCAATCAAACATTCAAATCTCGACATTCAAGCCTATACAAAGTATAACTTGATGTGTAAGGTCAAGAACCTGGAATTTTTCTGCAACGAATGGTTCTTCTACTCTACAAACAGAGGAGAAGGTCTTTACGGCTCAAAATGATAAATCAGGTAAGTAGTCGCGGTACATGAGTCCAATGTCTTCGCTGTATATGAACTGTTTGCGAACCACAAGCTGAATCAAAACAAAAATTTTGACATTTTTATTTTTAATATTGTTCCTTACATTGAAAATTCCACCGCACATTTCGTTACGGCTTTTTCTCAATCAAAATCCAGACCTTACGGTTCAAGATCAATTATTCTTCTTCATATAGGCATAAGCAAACAACGGGGAGGAACCGGATCGTAAGTATATATATACACCTCGAAGTCCCCACACCTGTCAGTGCAGCGCGTCTATATCCTCCTTTTCGGTTGTACTTTGTAAAGCGAGTAATAAATGTACAAACATGAATATATATTCCCGGACAAAACACATCGAAACTTGTTGCACACTCGAGTGTCGAACCGCGGAAAAAAAAATACTGCCCCGATTTTCCCGCCACACAAACCGAAACTATCATCAAAACAAACGAAAAAAAGCACGATCCGGACAACCCCAGCTGAGCCACCCACACATTATCATCGTTATACTTGCGCCTCCCACCGTCGGAGATACGCTTGCGCGCACGCGTCCCGTGGGCCGCTGTATTGTACACCGCAGGACTTTATCGTCCTGCGGCTAAAGTCGACCCGAAAGCCCACTTGATACCATACTCGAACGCGTCTTCGAAAACCTTACGGCTGCAGTGCCAGTCGGTTATTTCAATACAACTCGCATCAGTGACGAAACTCGGGCCGGTTCGCGTTCCTCCTTATCGAGCCGCGCGCTCGCTGTAAATGTACAACAACAACAACAACAACAACAATAGTGTGGTGAATCTCGGAGGGAATGCCCTCGCGGCGCGAACGTATAGGTATATTGTGCTACCGCAGCGCGCGCGCGCGCGTGTGTCGGTGTGACGTAACCGGTTGCTCGTTCTGCGTTTGCGTACCGTGTATACAACGTATACGCACACTTGCAACGCACGGGTGTACGGGCATCATAGCGGTGCTTCGACCTCCTCCTCCTCCTCCTCCTCCTCTGCTCTTCACCATCATCACGAAGCTCGGCGCGCTATCATCCCGACCGCAGTTCGGCCATCAGTCACATCGAACCGATCGCCTGCTCGATATTCCGGGCGGACAAAACGACCACCGGCCTGTATCGAACGCGCGCAATAAGTGTAATACCACTCGTCGCAGCGCCTTTTTTTTCTCCACCTCTCCATCTCCCTCTTGCCGGAGGCCGCGCGCGCGCGTCTTTGACCTTCCGCGCGTTTTTTTTCTTCTTTTCTTTTGGTCGGTGCCGTGTTATAAGTGTACACAACGTACATCCGCGTCTGTGCGCGCGCGATATCGCTGCCGTCCCTCCCCCCCCCCCCCCCCCCCCCCCCCCCCCCCCCCCCCCCCCCCCCCCCCCGCTGATCGCGAGCGCGACTACGGTGATGCAGGGCGCACCGATGAGCAGCGTCGGGGAACTCGCGACAGTCCAGTTGGCGCGCTAACGCTCCCGCGAGCGCTTCGTGTACTTTGGCGGTGCGCTGTGACAGTTGGCCGCGACTGAACTTGATAATCCATTGTCAGCCGAACACAGGTGAGTTGTTTGTTGTTGCTTTTGTCTCGTCGCGCGGCGCGCGGCTGGTTATGTTGGCGGGTCGAGGCGAGAGCTTGCAAGCTCGGTCGGCGCTGTTTTTTTTGTTTCCTCCTTCTTCGGCGATACCTGCCGAGGGATCTGCGCAGGTGCGGTTCATTGACGTTTGGGGGGAACGTGGGAGGCGCGTGTGCGCGCTTCGGGGAGCGATGGACTGTTTTCGGGTATTACGCTGATAAAAGAGCTGCGCGAGATTGACGAACAAATTGATCGATCCATCTGTTTGTACGTATATAGTTGCGAGGGGTTCGAGCATCGATTGGCTCTTGTGGCATTGGAGTCGCGGGTGTCGTTGATATATTGTTTTGAACATTGGTGGTTTTTGAATTTTAAGAAATTAGATGATTTTCTTATTTAAACACAGTGAAAACAGAAAAAGAAAAAAAATTGTTACGGCTGTTACGACGAGATCGATGATGGTAATGAAAAATTTGACATTGAAATTGACAGTTTGTTTGCGTCGCCAAGTAGCAAGTCATTGAGAAAAATTAGAGATAATAATAACTGTATTGTGACTCTATAAATGATATCGAAGCGACAGTCGAGCGATTCGAGTGTGCCGAGATATTGAAGCTTAACAAGCAGTGTAGGTACAAGGTATAAAAAAATCCATCTCTCAAGGCGCAAACAAGTTTTCTATCGCTATCGTTTGTGCCGAAACAAGTTTTAAAGATGATAGATCGTATAGATATTGATCAAAAAAATGCTAATGACATGGTCTTGGGTGCTATTTATTAATCGACTATGTTTTTCAAACTTCAGATTCAATCGCTAATTTTGCTTGACAAATGACTCAAGCTGCCAATACAGATAGGCGCGAAAAATACTTTTTTTTCATCATTTTTTCGACTCGGCTATTTTATTCATTCATTCATTCGTTTACTGCACTTGAAGCTGTTTTGACGACACTCCTGAACATCTGCAAAACGCAACACTATCAATTATTTGCGAAAACGCGTCATTAAAATTTTCGCGTTATCACGTTTGCCATGTTTTTTGGTTCGACTCTAGTCGTGAAGGCCGAGTGGGAGGAATTTAAATGCAAGCGTCATACCTACAGATCACGTAGCGCACGGCCACCGCACAGTAGTTGGAATGATGATCTCGCACAATGTTCTCGTGAACGCTCACTTGTTTGTTTTATGATAAGATTATTTTATTTTTTTCAAGAGAGACTGAATTTTGTATAATCCGCCTGCAGTATTTTCATTGATAATTTGTACCATATTTCGAAGTGATGATTTCTCACAAGAAAAAAAACAGTGAATTTGATGTGTCTCGTTGTGATAAGGTATCAACATTTTTCGAAATTTTTCAGTTTTAATTATAACGATTACTTTTATCGACTGCGCTAAACTTCGACATGCGTCTCGTCAGTATATAATATCTAATTGATTACGAATGAATATGAGATGCCACGTACTCCGAAACTACAGTACATTCAAATTGTTGAATACGTTTTTTTTATTCGTTTCTTATCGAGCTTTGAATTTTTATAAATTATGTAAGGGTACGACAGCTCAAAATATGTGTGATGGTTTTATTAATGATTTTTTTAAGTCCACACACTTTTTGCGGCTCAAACTTTGCCCTCCAGACATCTCACACAATTAAACTAATCAGAAGTTATACAAATGCATTCAATATACGGGCGCGAGTCTACGCGTCTTGTATTACATTATGTTAATGGTCGACTCTTATGAGGTCAGTGCTAATTGTCAGTGTAAACGATAGCGATGAGAAATTACACATTGAAATCCATAATTTATTTCACGTCAATTTGTTTACTGTTTGAAAGAGTTTCTGATAAATTGTGAATTTGGTTGATTACAAAAATCATATTTGAGCGATTTGATTCATGGTGCAATTAACTTTACGACAAGTAACACGGACAAATTTATAATGACAGTAAAGCAATGCATAAAATGCAAGCCACGGAATAACCATTTGAATTACATACAAATTTCTTTTGTCCGGAATGAAGCTATTTTTATGTTGTTTTCAAATTAGACAACGGTTCATGATAAGTTAAACCTAAAAATATATGAGTAATATGAGATATTTTTTTTTTTTCCAAAACCTACTTGACCTAATTTTCTTTCATTAATTATTTTACAAATTTCAATTTCAATTCATCGTTATATCAGTAAAAGCTGTATTTCACGACCGCCTTTCAAATAAAATGGGTCGATAAATAAATATTGCATTTAATACTACATCGAGAATAAAAAGTTATCAATAAATTCGTTCATGTTAAAACTTCAAAGCTGTTCAGCAGTGTAAGGATTAAGTTAATTGGGATGATTTTTTTCGATTATCGATATGATAAAATTTTTGCGCGAACACTCACGGTAGCACAGCATGAATAATTCACATTTAAATTATAAATCACGTCATGCTGCATTTTGGCGTGCGCGCAGCTATAAATATTTATAATTTTGTATGATTGTATGAAGTGTCATGGAAAACGAACGCCGATAACTTTAGGCAAAACAAATTGTGTGAAAATCACTTTTATTACAGGTCAAAATGGCATCGTCGATGGCTACGACCATTACTCACATTGTGATATTGGCAATATACGTATTTACTACGTATTGCACCTTCTTCGTGCTAGAAATACCAATTTTAAAAGACAGATTCAAAAAATATGACGTTGGACAGTTCAAGTATCTCACAGTCTGGAATGTGGTACGTATGCTTCATCATCTTCTAACGTAAACGTTTACATACATTCATACTGCACAGCCAGCACAGCTTAGACGAAAAATATAGGTTTATACTTATACTTGCGTATATTATCCTCAGGTCAAAACTTATTCCGAAAGTAAACACGCGTATTTTCGTCGCTGTCCTGCGAGTTAAAGTAACTTCTCATCAAAACACGAAGCATAAAAAATCAATGTCAAATTGAGATACGGGGGAAAAAGATGATATTTAATTCATAGCACGTCGTCACATTTGATGGGTTAGCATTAAGCGTCAGAAATGTCATTAGACAAAACTCTTTACAATGAATATCAGCTCATTTTTAGGCACGACTGCTTCACAGCAGAGCCTTATATTCTCACTAGAGCGAAAAGTGTAACCATCTATAAAATGACTATTTGGTACATGAAACAAATTTTTTTCCTAATATGAGTGTGATACAAAGTGGTCCCATGATGTATGTAATCAACCGGGTGTGTATGTAATCGAGTTTCCAGACTCACTCAAGTAATTTTCATCTAATTTACTTCCAATTTAGTAGATATCTTTGTCTTTACCATAGAACGTGATGGTTTAAAATCGGAGAAGTTTCGTCAAAGGGACAAAAATTCCCAGTACTTTTATTATAGAGCTTCGAGGGGAAAAAATCTCTTTTTTCGTTGTAACTTTGTAAATTAACATTTAAAGCTCGGGTATTCTGAGAAAAAGTGATAGATCTCAATGAAGTACACTTTTCTCTAGAAAATCAATTAAATGCCCTAGGTCGCAAAAATAACTGAAAATAACTTCAAAAACCGTTTTTCACCCATAACAAGAAGAAATTTACATTTTACAACACAGTGTTGAACATAAAAGTTGTAGATAGTAAACAAACACAACTTTTTTGTATTTTACGTTTTAAAAATGTAATTTCTATATTCTATTTTAACTTTTTGAAGAGGAGTTAAAACAGAAGTTAACCGTTTAGCAAAGAAGTGCCTCAACATAGCTATCAAAAAAAGACTTTTTGAGCATAAAAATATTGTCAAAAACCCAAGTTCATACAAGCGTTTCATAAACTTCCAACTGATTTGATCAATTGTGGCGAACATTTATGAATTCAAAGTCCAAACTTATCCGAATATTGTTGTTTCATTCAACAATTGTTTTATTCGAAAGTCCTTTTGACGCGCTTTATTTCAGACGTTTTCAATATTCTCAATTAATACCCGCTAATAAAACTACCCTGAGAAAAAATCCATTTCAATACTTTTAAAGAATTCCAATTATCCAAGTATTCGGGGTTATACCGCGATCTTTTTACCAATTTGTCACGTATAGTACAAAAGAAGAAACACCCGTTCCGCAGAAAAACCCAATCGAAATTGTTATTTCCAACCATATACAGCGGATAATTTTTCATGGAACCTCTGATACATTCGGCCTCCCCAAGTCCCCGATCTCGCGACGAAATTACGCTGTACCGGGTGAAATTGACCGATCGCTCGACAACGACGACAATTAAACTTCTAGGGTCAACGGCACGCTGCACCGACACACTGCGCATATATATATATATATATATAGAGTGCGGAACCCACCGATCGCCGACCAGCGCTCATCATCGACCGAGTACTCGTAGCCATTATCGCTGCTTTCGCGCTTCCCCCCTTTTTTTGTTTTTACTACAGGCAATCGATGATAATATCTTTAGCAGGCAATTCCGTCCATTCAATCGGAAGTTACATTATGTAGGATGACGATGCGCGCCGTATTTTTTTGACGATTCGATCAGGATGACCTCCACGAGTCCATTACATTTATCATAAAATATCGAGCGTAGAGGTATATATAGCCTCCACAAACACGAAGAGTTTAAATTCCATCGACTAGGCAAACACACGTGTTTGACTCGCCTCTCCCCCCGGAAGCCAGACAAAAATCTGCGGCGCCCCGTTTTATTCCTAAAAAACGGGATACACCGAATGCGAACAGCGCAGCCGCGGCTCTTGAGCAACAGTCCCCAACGAGTCGATTCGTTCGGCGCTCTCCGATTTATTTGGCCTGTCCTCTCTCTGAAAAAAAAAAGCGAAAAAAATCCCCTCTCCGCAGCCAAGCAGCTCGAAGCGATCCGAGCACCCGGGTATGGGCTCATCAGGAGTGCAAGCGCGAAATGTCGAAACGGCCGATCGGCGCGAGAAATGTCTCGGGGAGCGTCGAGACGTGGCGGACGGCCAGTAGATACTCTTTCTCTCGTTCGGCCTCCAGAGTTCACGCTTTGTGGATAAGTATACAATATACTCTCGTTGCACTCGCGAGTGTGCAGTATACATATAACGTACGCGTGTGCGCGCTCGTGCTTTCTAAATCGACCCGGGGGCCCGGGGCGCTTTTTTCCCATCCCGATAGAGCGCGAGACACTTTCCGAGACTGAATATATGTCGGGTCGGTTGGCCAACGCCCGTATATGTTCAGAGCCGCGTTGCCGGTATTATCGGTTAATACCTGGTGACACGAACGAATAACACGAGCAGTCAATCATCAACACAATCGTCAAAATTATTAAGCGACGCAGAACGCGTCGGTATTTCGATGCGACCCCGCGACGCCCATTATATTATTCAAATCGATTAATCGGTATATATAGGTATTGTATAGTTCGAGTCATCGTGCGCGATGACAATGAACGTAATTTTAACTCCACGGCAATGATCGGTCGACAATCATCGACGAATCGCCGCGATGAATTATTCATCGAGCGAAGAGCGAAGGGAGGCAAGTGCCACGAATTTTCAAACTACCGCGAATCGTTATGCGTTCGCCGTCTTTTTAATTTTCCGATTTGTCCTTCGAATCGCGATACGGCATCGCGCGCCTATATAATATGTACGGAAACGGAAATTCCCACCCACTTTGTTTGGAAACACTCTGTGCAAACAACAAAAGCCGTTCGGGCGAGATCAGAGCTGTAAAGTAAAGTCTGCCGGGTGTGCTGTGCAAACGAACGAGCGTAGGAAAAAACGTTCTCGCGCGTCACCGCATCCCGATCCGCACGCGGAAATTCGCGATCGGTATTCGTACGAAAATCATAAAAACCACACGCTAACGTTTCATACGAACGCGGTGGGACCGTACTCATATATATATATATATATATATAATATACGAGTGCACTTTCTCGGACACGAAATATATCCCGCGAGCCCCTTTTATGTATATGTATAACATATACTCGACGGTGGCGCGCCCGATCCTCTCCCCTGCAGCCGCGATACCCGCACACGGCAGTGGGTATTAATGCTGTATCCACACACGCGCGCGCGCGCGACCAGAGCGGCTCCGTGGCGCGCGCGCGCGGCTTTTCTTTGCCGAAAGATACAGCTTTCGGTCAGTTTCGCGAGCGCCCCACCGGCGACAACACACACGATCCACGGCAGCGCTGCCTGCACGGGCTTTTTCATTTTCGGGCTTTCACTCCTGCGAGTGCTGTTGTTCCGTTGCAGTTGTATGATAGTAGTTCGGTAGTTCGGAGGCGAGGAGCTTGGGCTGCAGACGAGCCGGAGCTTGCGAGGCGCGCTTTTTTTTTATAACTTTTTCTTTATTCCGCGCTGGGAAGGGAGTCGCGCGCTTAAATATAGATTCGCGGGAGCAGAGCCGTCGATTCGAGGCGGAGGCCTGCCTGGCCAGTACTTAGTTCGCTTTCTTGGTATACTGCGGGCGCGTCGAGCTTTTCGTGCTCGGTGTTGTGTTGTTACTCTCCGACAGTGGTGTGCTAGAGCTTTTTAGTTGGTTGTTAGTTTTCAGATGTGCCGTTGTTCGATCAGCAGGTGTAGTCCAGTTGATTGGTGGTTTTGATCAAAGAAAACGCATGAAAAGCCGAGTAGTGTCGTGGTTTTGTCTCACGAGCTTTTTTTGTTTTTCGTGAATCGAATGGTCCAACGTTGAGAAACGGGAATCATGTGTCGCAGGGTTATGTTCTCTTTGCTGGGCAGACCGGTGTGCTGTAACAACCAGTAGCTCGTGCTTATAATTATACGATCGATTGTGCCCAGACACTACGACGACTCGATGGCGAGACGATACTCGTGCGCAGCTGTTTTTGCACTTGGGATTTATTTCTATTTTTCGATTTTTTTTTTTTTATTTTTTTTGCGTTCTCTTTTTTACGGTAGCTTTTTCTGCATATGATGTATTATATTGTTAAGAAACGTCAGTTGTTTGAAAAGCAAACGTTCTGTTTTATCTCTGGCGGATGAATGTATCACCATCGAGTAGTTGCGGTGCCGTGCCTCGAGTCTATTTATACTCGCTCCAATTGTACACGCGAGTGCATCTTACTCTTCTGTGAAAAGAAAACGACATCATCTTCGTGATTAAAATATTTATTTTGTCTTAATCCAATATTGAATCCTAAATTTATTGAGAACAGTAAAAAAAAGAGTATTTGAATATTGTATGAAATAATGTGCGACAAAAAACACTTGTAAAAAAGAAAATCATCAGTGTCGGCTCAAGTGTCGCTCAATTAGAAAATCCTTGATGTCCATCAGATATCTTTTTTTTTCATAAACACGACTACTAAACTTGTTTTCTCTCACAATGTCCTTCCTACATCCAAATTCCACGTTCGAAAATGATGATTTGATGCAACTTTTTTATCAACCAATACGAAAATTCACGTCTTTATTTAATACAGATACGTTTTTCGAAGGCCAAATTGAGAAGACTGTACTTGTACTCCTGAGAGGGTTCATTTTTAACCCGCAAGGAAAATCTTGTTAAAATTAAATGTGTTAAAATACAATCAATTTTTTTATTTATTTTACTGCATTACATCTTTAAGTACAGCAATTTTAAACAAGTTTAGAAACAAAAATTCTCTTTTCTCAAAGTTTATTTCATTCATCGGTCCATTCAATATAAGCTATACTTCAAACATTTTGAAAAACAATCAACTTGAAAAAAGTCAGTTCCAACATTTATCAGCTTCAGAAAATTGTGAATAATCGACTACAATTAATTCACATCAATGCAATTTAATATTCCGTAACCTCATTAGCGTTCTACTCCAGCTACAGCTTCTAAAATAAAATCATTCCAAATCAAGGCTTTTCCAGAATATTGAGCTTCCCTACACGTAGCCGGCCATAGCATTCGTAATAATTACCCAACGCGTATTCGTTCCACGTACGCACGACGAAAAAAAAGGCCGCAATATTTTAATTCATGCAATTCGGGATAATAGACATTCGATGTGTACAACGCGCGATGTTGTAAACGCCCGGTTCATCCGCAGCCTGTGATTCGACGGAAAATTATTCATTACCCAACCGGCGAACAGGCTCCGTACGAATAGCTGATGTGTGATGTTGCACCTGAGCATGTGCTTCGGCAAAAAAAGGCAAAAAAAGATAGAGATGCAAGAATATTTCACTCGTATCGCAAGCCTATTCCTACCTTAACTTATTTATGGGAAAACAATCACTTTACTCACTATCTATAAATAATACATCGTGATTAAATATCATTCTAATGACAAATTAAAACTCATTTTTTCACATCATGCTCAAGCGTCCGTAATAAAAGCATCGCTCATCTGGCGCTTGATCGTTAGTATTTAGCTCCCCACACTCTTTGTAAGTACTGCATGCGAACGTATATGGGTGATTCTGCCATAACTGACTCAAAACGTGTCCAGAGCTCGTACACCCGTACCGTAATCAAACACTTTAAAAACGTCAAGACATGTTAAATGTTGTGGAGTTCACCCGACATTAGTTAGTCTTGTACCGAAATACTGTCTCCTTCTATGGGAAAATCGAAGAATTAGAGTCGAATTTTCCATTCCAACCTCTGTCACCAACTGAATTTCGCTCATAAAAGCTCCTACCACTAGAAAATAAAACTGTTTCGCCCAATTTTCGCATATAAATTGTAAATTGTAATAATTACGGTTTAAATTCGTACTGTAGTTACATCAATTATCAACCAACAAGAACGAGTTTTCACTGCATACATGTTGTCCCACGAGTTGCACCAAAACCGTGGTCTCAACATAAATCGCTTCGAAAAACAAACTTCTAAGTTTAGCTGTGCTGCCTCACAGTAGGATTTTGAAGTACAATGTTATAGTAAACAAATGCACGTGCAAGTGCTGTTAGAAGTTGTGACCTCTTGAATTGCCAAGCGTTTCATTTTTCGGTTTTCGTGCGTACAAAAATTTCGTTCCGTTCCGACTTCCATTTGAATGACCACTTGGTGTACTTGTACAGGTACAAAAAATATATTTTCTTATGATATTTGATGGTAGTAGATATTACTTCAGAGGAAAAGTCTTTATGTTTTGTCTACGAGTTGTAAGAGAACTCCAAAGCTCGAAATTTCCATTCCGAAAATTTCCGTTTCGAACCCCCCAAAGTCAAAGTCCGTTTTTTTCTCACTATTAGGCAAAATATCTTTACAAAACTTTTTTTTCTGGTACTGTCGGGCTAAACCTAAACTATGAGACACGTGTCTCAGCGTTTAGTCCAAAAAGCCTTTTTTCGTGAGATACGTTGGTAAATGTCGTTTCTAATTTCAACGTTAGTAGCGAAGTATCAAACAATATTAAAGGACCCAAATTTAACCTCAATGAAAGTCTAAACGGTACCCTATCGATTAATAAAAGATTTGTTGAATTTCCTTCCACCGATCAAAAGTTATAGTGATTTGAAGAAAAATTCCGAATTTTCGGGCAAAAATCAGCGAAATCTTATTTTAAGCGATTTTTTTGTCTCTTCTCTAAATAGCTGTAACTTTTGAACGGCAGCACCAAATTAAACAAACTTTTTTTTAATCGATAGGGCTTGATTGCAGCTTTTATTTAAGCTGTTTTGGAATACTTTAACTTTACAAGCATCATACCTACACGTACTACAAACTGCTGTGTTTTTGAGAAAATTGACTAAAATTCACTATTACAAAATGATGTAAATCTTTAAAAAAAAATATTTTGTAGTGAAATAGCTTTAGGTATTTGTCGAAGATGGCATTTACGATAGGAATGCTGTAAAAAAAATTTTTTCAACCCAATTTATTTTTAAACAAATTTGAAGTTGACATGAGTCAGTTATTACGGAAGAATCACCCATATATGCATGTCTTAGCGAGAAAGGGTCAACGAGCTTTGTACATCATACACACTGGCTCTTGCCTGGTTTTGAAGCTAACAAACTCGGACAATTGGACGATGTTTCAAAGCGTTTTTATTTTCGACGCAATCGATCGGAGATACTCAATTGTACCGAATTGATCATTGGATACGAGTATGATACGCGTTATTTTTAAGTGACCACATCGACCGAAACATCAATAAAATAAGCGCGCACCATGAATATATTATCGTAGTAACAACACAATATCGAGATACTTATTTTTGTTTTTCGTCTTGTACGACGTGACGCATATTTTATTACGTAATTTGTTATATGGTTTTAGATACCTTAACATACATACCTACGTGTAGCGAAACTGCGTATGATTGAGGATCTGCGAAAGAAAAATCTTGTACATAATACAACGTAGTATAAACAGTGTACGATACCATATATAATACGGGATGAGGGAAAAACTGCTCGTGGTTTTTCACGCGGCTGCGTTCGCACAGTACTGTTTCGCAGTATACTATGACTACACGTACACCCGCGTGCCAGTACAGATTGGAAAGGTTCACAACGCGTTCGGAGGAAAATTCAAGTTTCTCACCTTCTGGGACGCGGTTTGTATATTTACATATATAACGCCTCTGTCTCTGTATTATTTTAAGTATTAGGACTACATCAAAATACATACACTTTAAATACAAGCGTGTTGTTAGAATTTCTACACACGTTTATAAAACATGTATCACAACGATTTTAATGAATATTTGATGATGAGCAGTCAAATTAATTTATAATAATCTATTTCACTGCCTCTATCCGACCAAATTATTTTCAACGGAAACAATTTACGTACGATAAACATATTTAATGCGCTTATAATTGTGTATTTGAATCTATGATAGGCACTCTTGAAATTCGGTAGCCTTATAGCGTTGATTTGTTCGTTGAAAATTGTTCGTTTCGCTATTACTGGCTACTAGTTTGTGATAAATCAATTTGCTTCGTTGAAAAGTACCAAGTAATCAAAGCTATCTTAATGCATTTTACCAAAAATTAAAATGCCTACTGCGCGCTCGAAGTGTGTGTACCTTAAAACGACTTAAAACACCTTTATAGCGTACGGATGAATGCAATGAAAAATTATTGCACGGTGTACAATCATCGATACTCCGAGTGTTACGTAAGCTCATTGGATCATAAAGAGCTCTGCAAAAATCTTCGATCCGCTGGATTGCATTGGGACGATTTTTTTGAATCTTCGCCGCTTACTTACTCGTGTCTATGGCATGTACATACATATGATGCAGCGCGTACAACGACTCTCTGATCATCACGGGGCCCATCGCTCGTAATCATACACGCGAGAGTAACGATTTCCTCGTTCCAAGCATCGTCAATCATATCTAATATACATACATTTGTATCGTCGTCGTACGCGAATTTTTAGCCTTTTTATTACACAATGATAAACGACACGCGCGTCGCTACATATATATACTTATGCGTCGCGCTGAATGAACTTGATTGTTCGTCGTCGCTGTTGAAAAGCCTCCGTCGGGGGACGCGCATCCATGTACAGTATATAACTATACACTCATAGCCAAACCGCGTCGCGCACTATTATTCAAACGCGAAAGAATCACGTTGACTCTACGAGAGGATACGTATACAAGCTACTCGCGAGATAATATTTATCACGCGATATACATAATATGACGCACACCTATATAATACGGACATGCCACTCGTCGCGGCGCGGCGACTTATTGTTTTCCCGCGCGTGGGAGCAAAAGGCCCCCTTCCGCGATTGCATAAGCGCGCGTACTTGTGTGTGCGCGCAGTGTGTGGAGGAAAGCTGCTCTGCACATAGGACCGACTCTTTGCACGTGCACCGGCTCCGAGACTTTCGACTCTTTCGAGCGAGAGGGTGAAAAGAGAGAGGACCGGACAACGGCGGGGATACGGAGAGCCTCGCTCGCTGCCCCTCGTTCGCGAGCGCGCGAGGGTAATTGCCGGCGTGACATAAGCCGCGATCACTGCTGCTGCTGCTGCTGCTGTGTAGCTTTCATCTGCTCGTTTTATATACACGCCGCGGTGCTACACGCGGGAGCAGCTGTCATTGCTACCGCCTGTATGTACTATACGTAATGCGTGTATCGGCGTGTATACCGCACTACATGCAGG
Source organism: Copidosoma aretas (assembly GCA_030522625.1). Taxonomy (NCBI): domain Eukaryota; kingdom Metazoa; phylum Arthropoda; class Insecta; order Hymenoptera; family Encyrtidae; genus Copidosoma; species Copidosoma aretas. Next base: position 19,566 of record JAPYYV010001952.1, read on the forward strand.
TATATGCTTATTCTGCGGTTTGTGCGTATGAATTGCTCTTTCGCTGATAAAAGGTTGGAGTAATATTCGTGGTTTTTTTTCTCCACACGAGTTGGGATAGGGCGGGATCGTCCAGGTGGACAAAGTTTAGGATGGGAAGTTTCGTCTCGTCTCGAGAATTTCGGATTGACGGGGATTTCTTGAAAGATTGAAGGTTTCACGAATTTTATGGACATATTTACTTTATTGATGGTGATTTTACCTGATTAATTACATGATTGGATGGATATTTTATCTGTAACATCGTACGTAAGGTGGACAACATTTTGGTAACGATACGTAAATTACACAGTATTTGTTCATCATTATTGCTGGAAAATTATATTTCCATATACAGTACCAATCCATAGGAGATGTTTTGGGAGATTGTAAATCCCGAGCCGTGTCGACATTTTTTGCGCGCCAACGGAAGACCCTGAGAAGGCGAGAGGAAACAAAAAATTCCGAAAAAAAGTTTGTCAAACACGGGCGTAAAGATTCACACTTGTACTTTTTGCTCTTCCACTCAAAGTTACAAAATCAAGAGTCGTCTGCTGTCTTTTAAAAAAACGATCATTTGAATAACAAAAAGTTACACAGACGTATGCATGGAGAACCGAAACTTCGAAAGCATAAAACAGTACTTTATATGATATTATTCAATGCTGCTGAATGTGAAAAAGGTCTCCGTGACTGTACTCTTTGTCAAAGATATTACGAAAAGGGAGATCATTAAGCCGAGGATTATGTTGTAATGCACAACGTGCGTGCGTAACCTTTGTCATGAGTTTCCGTGTCCATGCTCACGTATATAAGTACGAAACGCACACGCTCTAATGCGACGTTTCGAAATGTACAAGTACCTCATATTCCGAAGCTTGAGACATACTTATTTTACGAGTGATTCTTATAGCGTGGGACCACAAAAATTTCAGCGTACGTGAAAGCGATGTATTTTACGATTATCATTTTTACTACGTCTCAAGGGCTGCGAATCATAATATAATTAGTCAAGTAGTAAATAGAACATCACAATACCCGACCACACACACATCATCAAGCTCGGACACAAATGTATACACACAAAGTACATGTATCACCAACAAAGCCATTTTCAAATTAAAATCACCTTTATTCCCACAACAAACAATTTTCATAAAACTACCCGTAGTTTTTGCAGGGTAATTTAAAAAGTAATTTTCTTTTGTATCTTTCTGTTCGACAGATTGCCCAGACGAGTTTTTTCCTATTATGCATGCTCAACGATATCTTCGGCTCGAACAGCGTCAATCCAAAAAAGAGGCCGTTCATTCGCCAATTCAAGGACTACTTCTATGCGTCCATCGCTTTTCCAGTTTCGATGGTAGGTAGCGATTCTCGCAACCGCATTATAAATACAATACACCTCTATCTTTATGGCCAATTTATTGCTCTTTTCTTAATTACTCTTATATGACTGTTACCTCATGGAGTTGTTGATTGCTTCACTACACTTTTGTTCGATCCACTATCGCTAATGAGCTTTATTTTGGCAATAATTTGTTCTCCTTTTTTGTAATGCACGTATACTTTAAAAGTAAAGAAAGCTTATTTTAAACTTTAAATTTATCTAAACTAGAAAGTAATATTTACTTGTTGCTAATGTATTCTCACAAGTATCCATACTCAGAGATAGGCAAAGTCGTAAGGGGCATTTAAAAATAATATAATGCAAATGGGTACGGAAAAAAAAAATTTTCAATCTTTAATTTTATCGAGGTAAAATTACAATCTAATAGAAGTAACAAGTATTTGTAATCATGTCAACCTATACGGAAAGTATTTTAATAACAATATTTGAAATACGTTCTGCAAAATCAAAATAAATTGACTATTTTATTTCGAATACAATAAATCAAATAAAGGATTTTAAACACTTAAGAACCGTAAATAAAATTAAAAACCTATATTCGACGTACTCGTTTGTATATTAAAATAATATTTAAAATATATTAACAAACACGATGTTCATTTCATAATTTATTTTAACTAAAATACATTCAAAAAAATTTCTAAAATCGATTTCAATCACTGAAAGTAATTTAAATAAATCTCCAAGTACATTATTTTATTACAGAATCGATTAAAATAATTTGACAAAATTTAAATCTATTTGAATATTTATTTGAGCAAATTTTTTATCGAATACAATTGTATTTGCAGTTTTTGAGTATTACAAGTTTTTTATTGTAAGTGCTGTATTAGAAATTAAATGTTTTCAATTCTACATTCAAAATAAATTTTTTTGTAAATTATAATTTAAGTTTTATTGATTTGAATTAAAAAAATGTTCAAAGTTTGTCATTTGAGATATTATTTAAATTACAATAATAAATAAAGAATTTCATGTAAATATTTCAAATTAAAATTTAAGTCGAGTGTTCAAAATTCCTCAAATACTTATACCAATTTCCATATTATAATTTCGATGCAAGAAAAACAATTACTATCACTCACCATAATAACGTATAAAAATCCAAAAACAGTTCGTAGGGCTGATGTTCTGGTGTCTGATGTTCATCGATCGCGAGCTGGTGTTGCCTAAAGCCCTGGATCCCTACTTTCCATGGTGGCTCAATCACTTAATGCACACGATGATAATGATCACGACTGTCCTGGAAATGCTGATGGCACCACGGCAATATCCCAAGCGCTCGAAAGGTCTCGGCGGCCTCGCCATTTTCCTGCTCACTTACTTGGCCTGGTAAGTTATTTGAATTATTTGCGCAGCGCGTGGTACAAATACTTTTACAAATGTGCAGAATACTGTCTCACATCACGATTCGAGCAATTAACCGTTTCGTTAATATTTTGTTATTTTTATCATTTATTTTTTTTTATCCATGATTTGTTCTTCATTACATGTTAAAAAAATTGCATGAATTTTTAACGAAAAAATAATTGACAGAATTTTAATTTTAATTTTTATCTGTCAGGATGCACTTTGTGTGGTACAAAAGCGGAGTCTGGGCGTATCCGATCATCGAAATCCTCACGGTGCCGGTTAGAGTGGCCTTTTATCTGGCGATTTTCGCATTCGGGACTGGCCTGTACTTTGCCGGAGAGTCTCTGGACCGGCTGATTTGGGGTGAATTTTCAGAACTCTATTCAAAAGACGATTAGCTTGCTTACGATCACTATAATCATTTTCATCATTACTATTATTAAAAGTATAGTTATGTTATTATTATCATTCGTGCACGTTATTATTGGAATCTCGGCGACTTAGATCATTACCTGGTTAATGTTTAATTACTTATCTATCCATCTTTATCACAACTTACACATCGCATTGCCTCTTTAATTAATCTCTCAGTGAGATATGGCTTTGTAATACTTATAGCTTGCACACACCAACTTTTCGTTCATTCAGTTTAAGCTTACGCAAACTCATAAAATAAATACAGTATTGTTCATCTCTAAGTCGCATGACATTAAATTTATCCACACATCCATGCAGAGCATTAAACTCTTTCTGGGCATTAAACGAGATAAAACTAAATCGAGGCTGTTGTTTGTACTGTGCATGTATATAGGGAAACGGTACCTAGAGGCATCTTTCTCGCCGGAACTGAAATTGTAAACAGTTTGCCGGGGAGACTACTTGCCCGTCCCAGGACTGCCTTTATCGCGATGCCTGTGATGCCTATCCATCCAGGAAACGCACACGATCGACGTTCAACGGTTTTCAATTTATTTTTAAAGATACTACGTTCACCAGTGCTCAAAGGGTAGAGGAACGCTGACGATCATTAATCATTCGATTTTTTTATGCATAATATTGTATGTACAGTATTTGAAAAATGACGACGAGTATAATTATATTGCATGTATATAACCAGGGTTCTAAAATAATTAATTTCTCAGTCAAACAGTTGCAATTAAATTTTAACTATTTATTTTTCTTTAGTTATTCGCCTTTTTTCTTGTGTCTTCTGCAGGATTCAAAAATATTTAGCATTATTCAAACTATTGAAAATACAATTTTATTTCCAATCAATTCGTATTTTAATTAAAAATTTAATTTTATTTCAAATTGAATCTTATTTAATTTTATAATTAACATTTATTGTTCACTAAAGTATGTTTAAATAAAACAATTAATTTTAATTCCTAATTGAACTCTAATTGAATTAGGATTTAATCGAATTATTTAGAACCCTGTATGGTACTCTTTGAAACAGTATTCACATCAATCAATGAACTTTTTATACAAGCTAAGCACCAAAAAAGGCAATAAGAAGCCAAAAATATATCCCAAATATGTATACGAGGATTCTTGTAAATACTGAACTTTCTTCATTTTATACGATACACGTGTACTGGAAGCATTAAAAATTCAATGCTCACCGATGTATCCTTCATAAATGTTATCACAAACGATACTCATTTGACTAGATCAGTGCAATATTTTTGATATAAATATATCACGTACGCATAATAAGTAAGACTGAAAAATAACAGAATATAGTAAAAATATTTTCATACAACATAATCACGGGATTTGATTTCGCAATAGTATGCACATATACCAGTAATGAGCAACGATTCCTCTACCCTAAATAAATATAAGAATTCATAGGTATGTAAAACTTGGTCATCAAAAATTTTAAATGTGATTGATAATGTCAAATCAGTGTATTAATTGTAAATTTAGCAATCATACAACCGATTCACAATTTATGAAAAAATTTTTATTTAAATATCGTATCAGAAGATACGTTTTGTATTACTTCCAAAAAATTTAGTAATATAATAAACTGATCCAAATGCATGCACGAATACATAGCCATAAGAAAATAGGCCACTTTTCGTTCTGAAACTCTAGTTCCTTCTCAATATTATCTAATAAGTCTTGAAATGTATATAGATACGTAAGGTTCATTTTACATCATTCTCACTTACTTACATATTTTTACGTTGAAACAAATATTAATAATGCTTAAAAACTCGTAAAACATGTAAGTGAATTGGTCTGCCATTAATATTATGCGAAACCTATGCAACTTAATGAAAGAAAAACATAAATATATTTTTTCAATTATTATGTAGTTTTATGCTGTATAATAAATTGTGTATCATATGGATGTACATACGTATATATATTATGCTCGATATATCTTCTTTCCACCTCGATTTTTGCATGAATATATTTTTAGTATAGTTCTTTTAAGTTTGCTGAAAAAAATACGAGGTTCATTCAACTCATACCACACAATTTTATATACCTCGACTTGGCAAAATTTCTCATAAACATCACCGCTGTGAGTTTTTTCATTTGTTTGCTTCGTAAGGTAAGTGCAAATTGATCGATTTGCATTAATTAGCAACCTGCACGGTTCCCCACAATATCCACAAATATATTTGCTATTTTATAATACACAAGAATTTGTGAAAGTAATAAATCCAAATGTTGTTTTATCATAATGCTATTTCTGCTTATGTCAAAGGATTTAAGATGAAAATACAAATGTGTCCAGTAGTTTATTATTTACACAGTCTGTTCTATGTACACATCTATCGTTCTGCTCAAATTTATGAAAAGGTTTATAAGTATCATTTGTTTACTCGTAATGTTTGTTTATGTTCGATATATTTTCAGGAAAAGTCTCTAAAGGTACGGAAAAGAGCGGCAAGAAGAAAAAATAAAAACCATACGAACTAATTGTTGCCTAAAAACATAACGGCGCTACATTGAAGATTATGAGAAATCGAGCAATACATTCCTATTATCGTCGTTGTGAGCTTAAACTTTTTGTGAACAGTACTTTTTTACTTTTATAATTTTCAAAGGGGTATTTTATGCTACGAGGGCGAAAAATCGGATCGATGTAACCACCAAGATGAGGTAAATACCAAAATCGTGTAAGGACGAGAGTTGAATCAACGTAAGTACTTATGTACTTACATACGAGTTTGAAAGTAGGCTGGTAGAATGTTGTAGGGTCCAAAGTTTAAAAAAAAAAGTTCATTAAAAAAAAATGTTTTCCTGAAGCGAAAGTTAAATATTGTAAATTGTATGAGAGACACCTATGTATTTACACACGGTGAATATGGTGAATTGTGTTACAAAAATTATCAACATTTTATTTGGGAAAAAATGTTACCATAGATGATAACACTTACTATTTAACATAATAAAATACTTCATAAAGTGAGTGTGTCCCCACTTTTCAAAGTAAAATGGTAATTTGTACCATACAACTTTTTTCCGTGCTTATGATGGACTATAGATTATCTAAGACTCCTTTTTGATGGAGTAAAACAGACAACGCTAACTCAAATTTTTTTGCAATCCTGTCCTTGGAATCAGGATAAAAAAATCCACTTCTTACTTCTTCGCGCTTCGCGTTGAATGGCAAAAGTGGATTTTTATTTTTGTTGTATAATTTTAGAAATTAAAAAGTCAAAAGTTTTGAAATATATCGTACTTGGCGTAGTATTTTCAACGAGTTGACAATGCAACTATCTACTACTTGCGAGAAAAAATATATACATTTTTTTAATTCGTGTAGATTTTTCGTAGTTATTGCATTATATTTGAATATTTATACTCAAATGATAATTATATCAATGTACTTTGTTAAATTAGCCCAAAAATTAAATGTTACCTCTTATACAATGCAATTTTTAAATATATTTTTTTAAATTAAAAAAAATTGCAAAATTGAATCCTATCGTTGATCATGAAGATATTCTATAATAATCTACGAGAGGTTATACGTGTGAATGCTTCATTGAAACAATAGCTGAACATTTCTTCCTAACACCTGCACGTGCCTGCAAAGATTACTCTGCTAGCGCATTAATATTTTACACCAGAATTTGTTAACATTTTTAATAGAATAAATATATTGTACTGTTTGCTATGTTGTAGTGGATAAAATGTTGTGTATACATATAAAGTTTATATTTTACTAGAATGCTCAGTAGCATAATATAAGTAAACAAAGCTAAGCACTATGATAAAAAAAAATCTTAGACCCTAAGGTGTGTTTGGATATCGTCAATTCTACCACCTGCATAATTTATAGTTTATTAGTTTTGTTATTGTCGTTATAAAACAAAATGGGGCGAGTCGGACAAAATTAAAAAATGCCAAGTTACAAAAAAACTCTTCATATATTTATACTTTAATTAATTTAAAAAGCGTTTCTTGCTTTATTACAGTATATGTACTGATAAAGAATTTCATGTTTATGTTACATTTTGATATTTTTCAACTTTATATGTACTTTCCATCAATAAAACCTGAGAAACCAGTTAAATTGTACAATACTTTTACTTTTATTTACATTATATAACATACTTGGGCGGATTAATAAAATGAAGATCGTTGTAAACTTGAGAATCATCGAAATCCGTCTGTCCTTGAGTGGTTGCCTGCTCCTTTCTTATCCCTCCGAAAACTATAAGTTCTCCTTTGCCGAGAACCAGAGAATACAGTATTCTCTCGTCCGGACCAGTCTGATTATTTTGCTTTAAAGGAACCCAGGATGCGGAACACTCGTTGCACAGCACGTCGTTTATGTCCAGTACAAATATGGCTAGTGTATTTTCGGTCTTTTTAACAGTCTTGGACGGGGCTTTGCGACTCTGTAGTCTCTCTTCCATGCGACGAAGAGATTCTAGCTGCCGTTGGCGGTTCAGCGAGGAATTCGTTCGCACGGTCTCTTCGCGGAAGGCAGCTAAGCTTAACGTGCTGTCGTAGATTGGCATGGGCAGAGCGTTAGACGGTGAATTCGATGGTCTGGGTTGTGAATTTCGATGAGTCGATCTCTGAAGATGACCTCGTCGTCCGTTAACATTCTCATCCCGATCTATTTCTCGTGGTGACCTTAGTCTACGAATAAAATAAACAAATTTAAAGTTCTTTGGGTAAATAAGTATGGGAATCATTTATTCTACGGAGATCGTACTTACGCATGCCTTTCTCGGGGGGATAATACGGAGTTCTGAGGAGGATTTGCTGGTATTCCTACAGATATACTCATACCATTGGGATGCGACTGTCTCTTCTTGCTCAAAACGATCACGTGATTTCCCACCTAAGCGAAAAATTGTATATGATGATCAATTACAATATTTGTGTCGACCCGAAAATACAATACCTTGCATGCCTGATGGCACCATATCCTAGTTGGTGCGAATTCTACATGACGCATATTTACTTTTTTCCACGTCCAAACCGGATCTTCCATTGTCAGGAGCCAAGCATCATTCATGGCAACGTTTGGACCTGTACATCCACCTGCAAACGAACATTTTTTGTTATCTATCTGTGTCCACTTAACTTGAGTCGGCTATAAAAAATATATAATCTTACCGAGTATGAGTATATTTTTATCACCTAATGGTATTTGTGATTGGCCGTAACGCGACAGCGGTTTCAAAATAGACGTAGCTTGTTTTTTCCACGTGTATGTGTCCAAATTTAAACACCATACATCATTTGAACTATAAGCATTACAAACACCACCAAACACAACCATGAGATTTCCATGAATAGAAGCAGAATGAGCTGATGTTGGAGGTGGTGTTTCTAATGGATTTATAGCAGCCCAGCGATTGGACTCAATTGAATAAACATGTAGTTCATTGAATAACTTCCATTGCTACAAATAAAAAATTAAATAAAAAAATAGAATAAATTAGAGTGAATTTCACGTTAATTTCTATTTACCTGGTGTAAGGGATATGGAGAAGGATGAGACCAGCCTCCAAACAGGATAAAGCTTTTCTTGTAGTATAGCATAGTAGCACATGCCTTTGGTGATGGATAACTTCCCATCGTGGTGGGCCTCACCCATTCTCTAGTATCAAGATCTAATCTCCATAGATCATTAAACGTGGTACAAGCAGCTGTACATCCCCCAAAAACATACATAGAATTATTATATGTACAGGCCGAATGAGAGTGTCTTTTTCCAATAGTTGGTGTCCAGTGTGTACTGGGCCAAGAATTCCAAAGTAAAGTTCCATAAGCCACTGACTTTTGAAAGTGTGCGTTATTGTGTTCAATAACATCTGAAATTATTCCCACAGTATTAGTGACAAGTTGAGCATGTAGAATGATATGCTAATTTATGAATGTTATAACTTGCTTTTTGTCGCCTGACACCATCTCTTGGAGACGTATGTGCATTCCTGGAGATCTTTATAAGGAGGTACTAAACTTAAAATGTACTCCAAAATTTCATCTGGCAGATCATCAATGTAGCATTGCATGTTTAAAATATAATGACTCTTACAACACTGTATGATGAAAATAGATAAATTATAAGATGATACAAAAACTAAATGATGCAGATTATTTTCCCAGCCACATAACCTAACATTAGCAGGCTTGTGTTTACTGCTGAAGTTCTTGACTGCTTTTTAGGATTTATAACATTCTTCACGATAAGTACGATGTTTAATCTCTCTGATAAGGTACAATGTAAACTCGAGATTTAGAAGAACTCAAAACACATGACTGAGAACGTATTTTGACAGATCTCTGCAATCAAATGACAATCTCAACAACTTCTAGTCCCGCCTAATGATTTTTCATCGATTTTCGGATTGAAAATCATTATTTTACAACAAGAAATATTTACTGTATTATTATGTCGATAACACGGCCGTATAAATTAAAGTGTTCAGCTGGGCTACTTGTAAGTACTTCCTAAACCCCAGACCCCAGTTCTAAATTTGCACATGTTGCGAATGTCAAGATTGTCAAGTGGTGCAGAAGATTATATTGTCTTTTATATATATATATATATACACACGTGACTATACGTGAGTAAGATATATCTGTGTGTACAGTGGAGACGGTTTGAATCGTTGGGTAGATAATGTGGAATCCCCCAATGAGAGAGGTTATGCTATTAGAACTGGCCAATAGGAATTAAATGTTTACATCGCTCAATCGCTGGCAGAGAGTGCAATTTGTTGATCGATAACGATAATATTAATTTTTTTCACTCAATTACGTATAGGTATCATATTGCATACCAATACAAAACAATGGGCAAAGAAAACTGCTCGAATATATATTCTAGAATAATAATCGCATCGGGTGAGGAACATTGAATTCGTATTGAATGGTATAAAGTTTCGATTTGATTAATTGTTTTTTTTGCTTATCCTGATCACACAATCACATCATTTCCTTCCCTTTCATTGTTCAAAGTGAATTAAAATATTGTTATTAAAAATATATCAATATCAACACAAAAACTGTTCGAACCTAGCCGCCAAAAGGTATAGAGATCATAATCATAGTGTAGTCTCTCTGCCCATCAGTGCACTATTCAATGATTGGCTACGCCATTTTGCGTCAACTTCTTAGTCATGGCGGTTTGCAGACGCAAACTATTTTGAGAGTCGCTGTGTTTACATATTTTACACATCTTACAAAACACGTGAGTCGCAAGTAACTCGAGTAAAATTTTAAGCTGATCAAACGTTGGATAAATTTTTCAACAGTGCTGTCTCAAAATATACTTAAGTGTTCATAAATAATCTCAGACTTTCCCATTATGAGTGAGGAAAACGACTGTTTAAATGATTGTCCAAGTCTTTTAAGTCCTTACAAGACTCCGAAAATTGTGTGGTACCAGACTGGCAATGCAGTTTTTATTCGCATTTTGTTACCTGATGTCGAAAAGTACCACCTTAAAGTCACTGACGATACTTTTACGTTCAGGTAATTATTTACAAGTACTTGGTTTTTCACGTTTGTCAATAAAGTATCGCTTTACTTGGTTGATAATAAATTTTCAAAGTGGTCTTGTAGCAGTGACATTGAAACATTGTTTTCTATGTGTATTTAGGACAGATTTAAACACTGAAAAGTATTTTGTGGGCATCAAGCTCTGTGGAACAGTTGTTGCGGAGAAATCATCACATCAAAAGCTTGGCAGGGAATTCAAAGTTTGCTTGATCAAAGCTCATAGGTGTAAGGAACTCATAAGGTATTTTTTACATCAAATGTACAATTAAGTCAAAAAATTTGATTCTCCCTGCAGGGACTGACTGGCCTCGATTACATTTGAGTAGGGAAAAGAATCCCTTCATTTCGCAAGATCCTGAACACATCATTAAGAAGAAATGGGATGATCCTTATGCTTCTTATGATCGTAAGTCAAGAGATACAAGTCTAAAAATTAAGTGCTATAAAGATTGAGAGTATGTTTTACTCTAATAACGTATGATTCATTTACAGAAAGGGAAAACTTCGATGAGTACAAGAAACGAATGGGAATAACAAATATTATGCCTGATGGCTCTTCGGAAGAGGATGCTTCAGATTCTGATGATGAGAGATTGATTGGTTATGATATGATCTAATTGTGTTGCTATTGATGTTTGTTACTTAATTTAAGTATTTACCTAAGAATGACACTTGAGATATTTTATTACATTTTTGTACTGAAATAACTTTTTTTTTATAAAATTGATGAAAAATTGGTTTCCTGACCGTAATAATTTATTTTGTGCAAAGTACGACGAATAAATGAATTTGAAACACTTTATAATAATTTATTTAAAATTGGTAACATTTATTATGTATAATTAAGTTACAATTTGTATAAATCTCTACACAATTAGTTGAAATAGCAATTATTATTGCTGAGACTATATGCACCATAAACTTAATTAACAATAAATAAAACAGATTCACATCAATCGATATTAAAATTAAAATATCAAATATCACTATCACCATAAACACAACTCTTTGATAAAAAGTACGGAAAACTTTCATGCAGTATAAGTAGGTAAAAAGATGTTTGATGAATATTTGAATACATTTTTTTATTTCTAATCATGGAATGTAATTTTTTTTTAAATTTGATAAAATGGCAGATTCTGCATGTCTAATATACGCTAAAAAAAACTATACAATAAAACAATAAATTTTTTTTTAAATTTAGTCGAACAAATCGTCATGTTTAAAATTATGAATAAAATTTACTGCGGAGAATTCACTATGAATAAATACAACTGTACATATTTATAAATATACAAAATTTTGAAAAAAAAAAAAAAAAAAGAAAAACATAAGCTACAAACCCACACCGAGACAAAAAAAGAAATGCATCACTTTCTTGCAATCCAGTATTTCCATCATGGAATTGCAAGACACAGTTAACAAAATCCGACATAAGTTCCATATGGTGCGCAGCAATCTTACTTATTGGCTATTTGAATTTTTCCATACCTCCATGCGCGCTATTTACAAAACTAGTAAGCGTCCTAACAGCCCTCCAGGGATAATCTCTGATTAATATTCTCCACGCGAATCTTCATCTCCCTGAGCACATCCTCGGCAAGTTCGTCGACGTTCGTGTACCTGACTTTGTAGAAATTAAATATATCGACTAAAAATTCAACTATCTGGTCTCTAAAATAAAAGCAGGTCGAGCGTAGGCTACTTTCGGGCCCGAGAAAGCCCCAGACCAGCACTGGCGTAACCTGCTCCGAGATCGAGTAGAAGTGCGCCATAAAACCCTGTGGATGCTTCAGCATTTTCCTCTTGCCCAGTAGCACCGACCACACCGCCGTACCTATCGCCTGCAGAGCAACACAAACCCAATCGAGAAATATTGCATTTAAAATAACAACTAAGTATCGTAGCATTCGTAGCGCGGTTGTTCAATTACCGTTTCTCGGAAACTGGCCGAGATCCACCGGTTTTGCAAAATCGCCCTGATCGAGGCCGGCGGGTTCTCCATCTCTTCGAAGGCGTCGAGCAGAACAAAGTCAATGACGACGTCGTAGAAATTGATGCACCTGACGCCCCGCGTGCCCAGCTCTTCCTTCATTATCTCGAGGCTCGGCTCGCGGCTGAGGAACTCGAGCATCCTCTCGTAGTGCACCAAATAGTCTTTGGGATCCTAAAAGCCGATTCGCAGTTACATATACATTAGACGGCAACGGGTAAAATTCAAATCAGCATGAGTAATCGAATGCAGGGAAAACCCACACGGTCGGCGAATATGATCAGATCGCTGATCAGTTGGCGCCCGACGTCGGCGACCCACGTGGCCGCGGACGGCAGTCTGAACAGTCTCGTGTAGGCTTGCCGGAGGCAGTGCACCTTCGACAGGTACTCCACGTCCGAGCCGCACTTGACTAGTTCCGTGTGCAAGCGCCTGAAAATCCGGATCATAAGTTTACACTTCGCTCGTTTCGTTTCTGTCGCGAGGTTGCATTTTTTGTTTTTGTTTTTTAATTTTTTGACAAATCTCCAAACAACGATACAGCATGCATTTCAACACAACCACTGGCATACGTACTTTTCCAAGCCGTTTCTACTCATCCTGAAAAATAAAACATAAGTTCAATGAGATACAGCAGATCGAGGCAGGACGAATGAAAATCAAGATGAAAAATCGTCTCATTGAATATGATGAGCGATTTTTTCGATGAATCGGTTTTGGCTCGGCCGAGTTCCGATCAAAATTGCACACATTTGATGAAAAAGGTGATCTTTTTCACCATCAAAGAGCAAGGACACTATAGTTCAAACATACATAATCTTGGGAAGCAATATAAGTAATGCAGTCAACTACTTTGCCAGCAGCTTGGAATCTACAACGCGCGGGAGATCGGCAAGTTGTGCTGTCTACGAACTACGGCATAGAATTTTACTTTACTCTGTGCATGATTATACACACATAAGAATTGCAAGCCAATTAAACGAGTGAACAAGGACGATGGGTAGGAGTAACTCGGGTGGAGGAAAAATATTGTCGATTTTTCGCCAGTATGTAATTATACCTGCACAGGATACCATCGTCCTCGTGCCGTTTGAGCGCCTCGTGGTAAAGCTTCTGCTGCTCAAAGTGCGGGTAAACCTCGGCGAACTCCTCGAACTCGCGCAGATCGGCGACCTGTTGGCATTGCCGGCGTGTACGTGCGCCGGAAAGACGGGCGAAACTCAAAAGATCGATTTGAAAATGAAGGAAAACCCTTGGAATCTACTTACCGCGTCTTTGGCGGACGCGTAGGACTCGGGCGAGGAGGCCGGGTCGTGCCTGTCCCTGGCGTTGGACAGCTTGGTCGCCAGCAGAGTCGACGGCCTGTGGCTGTCCTCGCTGTCGCTCTCGTTCCTGAACAGCACGGAGTGCTGCGACAAGCGGGCGACAGTATCGATTAACAATGCCGCGCTCACCGTTCCCTGCACCGCTCGCCCGTACTCGCGCCGATCGGTCCATTATCTCGGGCTGATGGTGTAAAAATTACCGCGACCCGCCAAAGTGACAAATGACTGCACGAATCACACGCGCGCAAGGACGCGTCATCATTCGCGCGGACGCTGAGGCACTTGAGCCAGCTATGAATCGCTATCTTTCGTGCTACTATGTATATATTGATACAGCCCCGCTCGTTAAAAGTCGCGTAATTCGTGCAAGTATGCCCGTCGTTTAGCGTCGACGTTGATTCGTCCCTTTTGATGCGGGAGCACTGCGAGAAACCCCATCGTATAGTGTATAGATAGATATAACGTAACATGCTCGCACAACGCTGCAGTTGCGTGATAAAGTGCGCGTACTGCACACGGTGCAATAAGTACAACCTACACTCGAGTTTGCGAAGGTCGCGAAAGATTCATTGCGCGCGTTTTGCGAGGAACAATGAGTGGTAGCGTGCCCGATGAACCGCGGAGCGACGATGTATTTTCGCGAGTTTGGAGCTCGTAAAAAAAAAAAAAACAGCAAAAAAAAACCATACACGGTATATAATAGGTACACAGCTGTACGCGTCGAAAGTTTGAACGATGCGCCTTTAGCGGTAAAAATCGCGCGGAAAATCAATCATCATCGACGATCGGGAAGGAGGAAAAAAAAAAAATGATGTTCCTCCATCACCCGTCGCACCTGGTCGATAAACAGCAGCTCGGCCTGGTTCTGTATCTGGTAGCCGAGATCGAGGAGCTCCTGAACGTCGCGGGTGAAGGCCGCGTCGGCCTTCGAGGGCAGTGCGAGGGTCTCGCTGTTGAGGGCCGAGCTGAACGCCGTGAGCGCGTCCTCCCAGCAGTAGAGCGCCTTCTCCAGGGCCTCGAGACCTGAGACAAGCAAATCATTCGTGCGTGCAGTGAGTTGTGAGATCGAGGTGCTCTGTCGAGGGCGCGAGGATGTTTTTTATTTTTGATGCGCAATGGCTGCGAGCACGGGATGAAAATTTTATCGGCCGAACTCTCGTTTCTTCCCAGCCAATACTGTATATACAGTCCAGCTACCCTGGTCTTCGTTCATAATCGATGCGGTCTCGCTTGTTCCATTTGTTTTGTTTTTTTTCTATTCTAGTTCAAGAATGCACGAATCTGCATTTTCGAGCGTTATAGGGCTGAAACTTGCACGCGTATAACTATTACATACCCGTGCGCGTGCCCTGAATACCTGCCAGCTCGATCGAGCAATTTGTCGGAGTCGGTTGGAATTTGCGACCATTTAATCGACCAAACGCGGCGGATAACTACAGATCCAACGGATCGTACGTATGATTTCATGGATTTTGCAAAAATTCACCGATCATCTCGATCAAGTATGTGAAACAAAAAGGAAGATGGTATAAAATACGACTGTACGAGTATGACCGCTTTTCGAAGCCTGAATAAAATACGCGGACGTTGATAAAATCAAGGGGACAAATGCAAAATTTATAACTTTCGCCGCGGTCCGAATTGTGCAGGAGTATATTATATAGATGGAAGCTGGCGGGGAAAGAGTCAAGGTACACTTATATATAAATACGCTCTCGATGGAACTGTATCAAACTCATTACGACTTGATTGCCGGCTTTTATTGGGGCTACGCTTCCCTGTATGTATGGATGTATGTATGTATAGAGACACGCGCCAGTATATTATACGCTGTACGTATTTTTATCATACATACACTCGCGAATCACGCATCGGGCTATTGATTGTTTCAATTCGTCGAGCGTGTGGCCGACTTTTTCTCATACAGCCCCCCCACTTGCGGGTTACATCGATCAACCTATTCACGGGTGAAAATTAATTTCGAGGGTAAAAAGCACTTGCAAAGTAGCGGCTCGATCATCAATCACTATAATATATACGGCTTTCAAAAGCCTTTTTTTTTCACCGTCCGCGATCTCGATGATGGTTACAAAAGTAGTGTCATAAAAACCAGTGGTTGCAGTATTGTACTGTAATTGCTAGATTATTTCTATAATTTTTTACATATACGCATCACCCACATGGATGTACGAACGGCTCTTCGAATGAAAAAAAAGCAACCCCCCCCCCCCCCCCCCGCCCCGCGGCCCAACCCCCACGCCCCCGCCGCGCCGCCCGCGCGCCTGGCCACGGCCACCGCGCGGACGATCGCGCAAAAAGGCCCGAGACACTCTTAATATACGCTCGCCCCCGCGCGTCACTCTAACGCGAATACCGGGGCCTTGACGGCCCGCGGCACATCCACGCGACGCATATTACACGTAATATAATTATGCGCCGGAGCACCGTCTCTCCACACATTGTGCGCGCCGATTCACGAGCGGAAGTCTGTGCCCTTTTCGTGACTCACTCGATAATCTCCCGACTTGATCTTTTCAAGGGCCGACCGACCGCGAGGAAATCCCCTCGCGGTTTATTTGCGAGCAGACGGGATTACTCGTTCCCCGGTGTGTGGCTTTATTTCGAGGAGGCCGAGAACAATCGGGACTAACGACTGCGTGTATCTCTATACACATGCGTGTATAGGCGTGGGCACGTCTGTACAGCGAGAAGGTTCTTTTGTTGCCAAGTAGGTATCTCGCGGTGCGTCGGGGGATTATATGGGAGCTGCGGTGCACGCAGAGTTTGCGCCGCGGTGATTTTTATTCGTCGAGTCGAGCGATGGTCGTAAGCCGTGGACAATGGATGCGGGGAGTCGCGGGGAGTTTGGTGGCGAGAAGGGGGTATATCTTGTCGCGTTTGAAACAATAGGGGAACTCGGCGGTGGGAATCGAATCTCTCTCTGGTCGGGACGTCGGTGGTGATGAGAAAAAAACAAAAAAAAATCTGTTGCCGCAAGATGGCTTTCGGTAAGAGCAGATGTACCCTAAGTATACCCAACGCCAAACGTGTTGCACGAAAATCCAACTTCCCGAGAAGGAATCGCCCGAGATGCGGCCGATCGATCGCGATATTAGTACGTTGTTCATCGAGCAAACACAGCGGGAGCTAAGTAATTCGGGAACGCCAACACCGGCCGCGATACCGTTTACCGGGGGACAAACGTTCGAAAAAGGGGATACAACGCATAAACAAGCAGTAAAACGCCGCAAAACCGAGGGCGCGCCCCGTGCGGCTTTTGAATAAAAGCCCGATGTTCACACGCGCGCCTGTAATATTCAATGTATCGTATGCTCGGCCGAAACCGCCCGTGTACATAATACCTGATAATAACCGTGCTTTCTCGTTTCCACGTCTGCGGCGGGGGCCCAGCGTGTGACTGTGTGCTTTATTTCTCTCTCTCTCTCCCACGAGTAGCCGTCACCCTTGCCATCGGCTAGCTCCTGAATAAAAGAGCGAGTGGAGGAAACTGCAGGAGTGTACCTGCACGAGCGTCTGAATCTCCGAAAAGTCACGGAACGGAGGGGGTCGAAATTTGGAAACTGAGGTTATTGCGGGGTGTGCCTTACAAACCCGACGTTTCCCGTCCTGTAGTTTTTAACCGTGTACTTGTGATTTAATGAGTTTTTACTTTAATTTCAAAAAGATATGATCCTTGTTATGGAAAAGGGATGGAATTATTGGTATCGACTGGTACCCACTTCTTACTTCAAACAAAAAACATGTGACTTTGAAACGGTCGATTTTAGTTTTAAGCTTGAAGGTGATGATAGTTGATAAATTTTTCGACTAAATTTTCTCCTCCATCAGATTAAATCTTGCTTCGAATGCCGCCAATGTCTTTGTTGTTTCGCACTGAACTGAGTTACGACCAAAAGAAGAACCACAATACTATATTATAGCATGTAAAATGATAAATTTTGTACTTTTACTTATTAGGATATCTTGACCGTTGAGTGAAAAATAAAAGGGAAAATCAGTCATGGTCGGGCCAAACTGAAGACAATGACTGTACTCTCTAAATGTCTTCGAGTGAATTTTCACTCGTATCGAGTGAGAATCCGGTCACTCGTACTCGAGTTAAAAATTCAATCGATGCGAGTGAAATTTCACTCGATACGAGTGAAAAAGTCACTCGCTGTTCGAGTGAAAAAAAAGTCTCTCGAAGCTACGAGTGAATTTTTACTGGCT
>JAPYYV010001953.1:0-22655 GCA_030522625.1 Copidosoma aretas
AATTGATATGCCAACTTCATCAGCAACTACTCTTATTGTGATTCGGCGATCATTCATAACCATTTTTTCCACTTTTTTCACATTTTCATCGATTATTGACGTGCTGA
This sequence comes from Copidosoma aretas, assembly GCA_030522625.1. NCBI lineage: Eukaryota > Metazoa > Arthropoda > Insecta > Hymenoptera > Encyrtidae > Copidosoma > Copidosoma aretas. Next base: position 108 of record JAPYYV010001953.1, read on the forward strand.
GTCGACTGGAGCGTTCGTCATCTTCAACGTCTTCGCGGTCATCTTGGAAACGCTTATACCACTCGTAGACACTTGTTCTTTTCATAGCAGACTCACTCTAGGCTTTTTGTAACAGTTCACGCACTTTGTTACACTGTATCCCATTTTTACGCAAAATTTAATATAAATTCTTTGACTCTTCAATTCTTCCATTGTTTAAAGAATCAAAAATCGCCGAGCTCGAAAAACACGTCCAACCTTAGTGGCTGCCAAAGACAAAGTAGACAGTGAATATAGCTGAAAATTTCATCATACTTTAGAGGCATGTATACCAACACAATAAAAAAAAATTTTGACAATCGGACTCTCCAGACCCGCGAAATTTTAAAATTCCGGGTACTTTTTGAACACACCTCGTATTAAAACTCGCTAAAACTGTGAACAGATATAGTCAATACATAAAATGTGTTTACTGATTTATCAAATAATTGTTAATAATTTAATTCTCATAATGACTTTAATTAGTATTTAAGGTTAATTTTTATTAATATGTATATGAATACAATATTTACGCAATCATCATTACAGAAATAATTATGAGCCTTTGTTTGTTATCTCTAGTCATTTTAGAATTAATTATCGGTATAAGTTTAAAATAATATAGCATTTTGAAATTTTTTTTTTAATATTTATAAATGTATATTGTTTATTTTTATTTTATATTTATGTAATATACAGATTTTTATAACCTTTTACAGTTACTTTGTTTGTTTCATAACTATTCAAAATTGTTATCCTCTTATATTAGTTCTAACATTATTTTCAATTTAGTAACTTTTGTAATTGATTATACATACTACAACTTGTTGTACTTTTTTTTTACATTTACATTTTATCATAATTTATAACGCATAACATATTCCTAAACTTTTAATCTTTACTGTCGTGCCTTATTTATCTACATAAATATCTTATATCTTCATATGAATTAGCTTCTTCCAGCATATCATTCCATTATCTTAATCTTATATTTCTGAATAATATTATTATGATTTTATTTGGTATTTTTTTTCTCCTCTTTACATAGCAATGTGAGCTTTGTAAATTTTTTTCTCTCTGTGCTGATCTTATAAATAATTTATCACTCAAAAACTTCTGAACTCACCTATATCTTATTATTTTTGCTTTATTTTTCTCTCTGCTTTTTTCTTTTTTTTACATTTAACAGATGATATAAATGTCAATTATAATATATATTTTTTTGATATTTTCTGATTGACAAAAGTCATCCTTTTCTTTATACAAATATCTTTGATCTTGTCAAGTTTATGTTTCTTCGTTATTCTTTTTATAAATCCTATCGTTTTCCAATCCTCCACTTTTTCATGCATAACTTTATCTTTTTTTTGTCTGTCTTGAATTATTTTTATGGATTGGGTCCGTTAATTCTTTGATTAGTCATTATTGAGGCCACCTGCTTTTGTACATTTTTGTTATTTGCAAAAAGTAAATTCATTCCCATTTTTTTATGCCTATTTCTTGGATAACCATTCCCGCCTCTATTTGTCATATATATCTTGGAACGTTTGCATATAAACCGAACATGATACTTGTAAATCTGAATCTATTTTTTCCCCTTTTTATTTTCTTTCTCATTCAAAAATCCTTGCCTGCATTGCCCGCCTCCAGCTTCCGTATATAAGAGCGTCCAGCAGGATTGAGCCACTTCGCGTGTGAGGTGCGTTTTTTTTTTTCGAGCACACTTATTTCAACTCCCTCGTACGGATTGGGAAAAATCTAAAAAACACAATTAAATAATGAAAATCGATGGATTTTGACCTGCTCTTTATGATGGTACTATTATTTTTTACTTAAAAACATTTTTTTGTGTTAAAATATGTCTTTAAATTTTCTGTCGTTTCTGTCAAATTCTGAAAATTAAAATTAACACAAATGGAGAGAGGAATACTAATAGAGTGGAAGAGCAAGAAATGCATAAATGACAAGCAAATATAGACGTTGACATCGGGTCAGCCACGCTTGACAGACAACTTTACTTGATCCGCTGGATATTTCACGAACAATAGAATTTGCAACTTAAAAACTTTAAAGTTTCAATTCGTTAAAAAATTTCTTCAAGGATCGTATATCACTATATGTTATTTCTATACTAACGTGATCGTATTTTTCATTATTTTGACATTTAATAATTGAAATAGTCATTGATAAAGTCATTTATATATTTTATATATTTTTTATATATAGCGTAAATTATAAATTTTTTTAGATATTGTAATTTTAATTGGTATAAAATAGAAAATTATGCATATCTGTGTAGGGAAAGCAAGATATTAATAAACTATGTAAACAGAAACTTTTCGGCTGATCTGTCCGATTGTTGTAATGATGTATAATTATCCCGAAACATAATAGACTACTATTGGAATTCTAAATTACTAAATAAATTAATAATTAATAAACAGCTTGAGAGGGAAAATCTATTCGGTTGTTTAGTCTTAGGTGCTTGGTTTTTAGTTCAGTTGGATTCCGTGTTTTGCTGAATTTTACGGGTCTTTCAATATGTGTTTAATCAGCGTTATAACAGACGTTAACGTGTTTTATCTCCTACCTTAGAAGAGTTAACTTAGTTATTCTTGACGTAGTAGAGGAACATTGTATGAAGGAAAATTTTTTCTTTTTCTCAAATAAATATGCTAACCCAAAAAATATTGGGTCAAGTATCACGTAAAAATGAGCGAATAACTACGTGATTTGAGGGGGGTAGCAGGAGGGGGAGGCTTGGACATACTTTTGTTCATACAACTATAAATTGTAACTTTGTATGAAACAATCCTACTGTTATGTTTGGTATGTCCTTTGGTAAAGTGTTTTTAGGAAACTCTTTCAATACATTTCTCATTTCTTTTTATTTGGGATTGCATGTAACAGTTACAAATAAATCTGGTCTACCACATTTTCTCATAAATGCCATTGCATCTTGGTAATGCTGTTGCATGTATCGTGGTCCGCCTATATACGTTGAAGGTAAAATAAAAGGGTTTCCAATTTTATGTTTTTTTTTTTTATTTTGCGTTATGTTTGGTGAACTATTGATAATATGATGTAATAAACATTGATAACATTCGATACGTAAATTTATTTGATTATTTCTTGAAAAGTTCATCCGATTACTTTCAATCATAATATAAGCATATAAAAAAAATTGTTGTGGTAATCTTCCTGAATTTAATTAGGGATGTTCAAATAATAATGAGAAAATTTGTAAAAAGAATTTTTTAAATAACTTTAGTGATAGTACATCTATAAAAAAATACTTATCCAGAATATAGAAGAAGAAATAATATTTTGGATCAAAATATGTATAGAATAAATAATAGTAATGAACAGATTTTAGTTGATATTTCAATGGTTGTACCGTACAATAAATTTTTATTGATTAAATATAATTGTCATATAAATGTTAAGTACTGTGCATCAATACAATGTATACAATACATATATAATTATATTCATAAAGGAAATGATAGAGCATTTTGTAAAATACAAAAAGAATCAAACGCTTAAAATGAAGTTTACGATGAAATAAAATAGTATATTGATTCACGTTATTTAGATCCAATGGAAACAGCATAGCGCTTACAATAATATTCTATTTGCGGTAGGAGCCATAGCGTAGTCAATTAGCCCATTTATCTTGAAAATAACCATAAAATAGTATTTCAAGAAAAAAAAATTTCTGAATCTGTAGATAATTATAAAACATAACTAAAAGAATGGTTTGAATTATATAAAATAGATGATTTTGCTAAAAATTTAAAGTACCTAAACATTACTGAATACTATAATTTCAATAAAGTAAAAAAACAATGGAACAACGACGACGTTCTAGGAAACATTATGCAATCAGTAGATTAAATGTTATTTCTCCAAACGACCAAGAAAGATTTTTTCTAAACTCAATATTAAATAAAAAAAAGGTTGTACTTCATTTAAAGATTTAAAATCACACGACAGAAAATTATACAGCAGTTTCAAAGGAACAGCAATAAGTATGGGTCTTATTGAACATGATTTGGAAATTTTAAACATTTATGAAGAAGCAAGTGTTCTTATGCTAACGAATCAATTAAGAACATTTTTTGCATTGTTTTTACTTGCAGAAAATATTCAAGGTGATAATATATGGAGATAAAATGAATTAAATTTACTGATGATTTCGATGAAAATAAAATAAATCAGGCTCTTTTACATATAAACAGTATTTTTGAATCAGAAAATAGGTCTCGTAAAAACTTCTATCTACCTATTCCAGAAAATTTAATCTTAGATGTGGAAAACAATTGTAAAGGAATTGAATACAGTAAGAAAATGTTTATTGATTTGTACTCCACATTCAATGAAGCACAAAACTATATTTTTAGATGTATATGTAATGTAAGCAATAAAATTTGTTTTATTGATTGTCCAGGATGATCTGAAAAAACATTTTTGTACAAAACAATAATTCATTATTTAATTTGAAAAAAACAAAAATTAGATCTTTGGTGTGGACAGGTATTGCGTCCATTCTGCTTCCAAATAGTATGACAAGTCATATAACTTTTAAATTACTGTTGGATTTTGATAATATTCAAAGTTGATTTTTTGTATTTGATTTGGTTAGAAAAAAATTAAGAGAAGTTGACATAATTATATGGGACGAAGCGTCAATGATACCGAAGCATTATAATCAAAGAAACAATAAAATCATAATATTTATGGCGATTATTCAAAATTTTTCATTCAAATACGAATATTCGATTAATTGATGAAAATTTTTCCAACATATTGTTAAATATTGGAAACGGAATAATCAAAAAATTCAATGTGGTAGACAATTGGATAACAACAGACGTTTGCTCGAAAATATTTTAAAATTTAAATTTAAATATGAATAGTGCTATATTAACTACTAATAATGAATACATAATTTTTTTGAACAATAAAATTTTAATTTATACATCAAAGTTAAGTATTACAGCGTTGACAAAGCAACATTCAAAGGAATTGATAAATCTGATGATGATACTTATATTAATTTTACCATAGAATCGTTAAATAACATTGGAGAGGTCCTCCCCCGCATAAACTGAATTTAAACATAGGAGCAATTGTTATGTCCATAAGAAATTTAAATAATAAGGATGGACTTCGTAATGGCACGCAATTAAAAAAAACCAAATCATTTAAATTTAACATTGAAGATGAAATTATTACAGGTGAAAAATTGGAAATAAAGTTTTTTACCTAGAATAACATTATGTTTTGAAAACAATATTTCTTTACGTTTCGATTTATACAGAAATCACTTTCCAATAGTATTAGCATTTGCATTGACTAGAAATAAATCTCAAGGTCAGAGTTTTGATAAAATAGGTGTTTACTTGAATAAGCTGTTATTTTCTCATGGACAATAATATGTAGCATTGTCCCGATGCAAAAATCCAAATAATATATTTATACAATTGCACTCAAATAATAATAATAGTATTGAAAATATCGTTTGAAAATAAATTTTTAATGATGGTAATTAAATATTTGATTTATAATTGATTGTTATTCTTTATAATAAAATTCGTTTAAAATTTTTTTCAATTTAAATCAGATTAAAAAGTCGAGTAGGCCTACTTATCTTCGTATCATTAGAGTAGTATAAAAAAAGCTATAAAGTAACGTTTGTCGTACAATAACTTAAGTTAATTTTAGCTAGTATAATGCTTATGCTGCCAAGAGAAGTGGGGAAACCAGTATGAAAAAGCGCTCCCGAATGATTCTCACAAGGTGGAGTGGAAAAATCATTTAAATAATAATTGTTCAAATTTTTAAACTTGTATATTATTTTAAATTGTATGATAATTGTTTTGAGATTCATCAAATTAAAATTATGCAACTGGTTGACTATATAATAATAAATGATAAATTTTGATGTTTAAGATAAGGGATTATAGTTTAAATGTAAAAAATTTATAAGTTTTTAAGGGGGACTGGTCAAAACTTGAAAATTTTCTAAGTTCATTGAGGGGGGCTGGTGAAAACCTGAAAATTTTCTAAGTTTTTGAGGGGGGGCTGGTGGAAAACTTCAAAATTTATATGTTCTGGAGCGGGGGTTATGGGGGCGCAATAGGGCAAAAAGGGGCACTGAAAAATTAGAAAAATGATTTTTCACGTGAAATCACGGAGAAAACGATCGAATTTTGTAGGGGGGACGAAGGGGGGTGAGTAGGCGGTGAGAGGGTGTAAGGGGGGCTACAAACAAATCACGATCATGCAAATCACGTAAAAATATAACGAATTCACCCGTGAACTGTGGGGGGCAGAGGGGGTAGTGAGGGGGGGGGCTGAAATTACTTCGTCCTTATCACTATATATATAGTAAGATATATAACCGTATGCTGAAGCGTAATATATACATATACTTTAGCAGACGACCCGTACATATAGGTACGTGCGTATATATATATACTACAGCGGCTCTCGCTGTTTGACGAGCCTGTATTTAAACATTGAAGTTCCACAGCTCGAATAAAATTGAGCTAGGCAACTTTAAACTTTGGTGTGCCAGACGCCTAATTCCGAGGTGTGAGACCTCGAGTTTTCAGCTCTGCGTATTTAGTGTTGTTGGAAGTCACACGACTCCAACTTTGATGTCTGGCACCTCGAATTTTGAAGCAAGGCACTTTAAAATAATTCAAGCTCTTGTATTACAAAGTTTGAGTTAGTATACTTCTAAAATTAAGGTTCTGTGCTTCAGTGGCATTCGAGGTCCCTCACATCAAATGAATTTGAAGTCACGAACCTTACAATTATTTCCGTGTATAACCAACACTTCGTAGAGGTTAGCGAAGCAGAACTTCTACATTTAATAGAAGCGAACAATGTGAAAAGTATAGACTTTTACAAATCGCCTTCAGGAAAGAAAACTGTATACGCCTGTGTACAAGGCGAATAATATAGTAAAATATGAATGCTGTTTTGGACACTTTATAAGAATATGAGACTGTAATGTATGGGTAACTGCTAGAAATGGCGTAACTGTCGATCGTTGCCAGATTTTTTCATGGCTAATAGTTAAAACATTTTACATTATAAAAATTCAATCTATCAATCTAATGACATGTATATTAAAAAATATATACATTTGTTTGTTGTGGATATTAGACAAATAATTCAAAGATATTGCGCCGGGTCGAGATGTGACTGTTTTGAGAGTTCTTTCGGATTACCTATATGTAGATACTTCCTAGCATACAATTTAATGTTACAGAGTAAATCTTAGCACTCTTTATTTCACACATTCTTGCAATTAAAAAAAAGACAAAAGAGTATTAGCACATAGAATTACATGTGATCACATGTACAGAATGCGTTTGTTCAACAATCTTCGATTTAACGTTGTAATGACAGGATATTTTAGAAAGTCAAGTGTTGTGCATTATTATAGAGTAAGAGAGATAACAACTATAAAATTTAAAAGAATGACTGAAACAAACATTTTATTCATAGTAGAAAAAAATAAAATTTTTGATATGTAATTCCTCGGTCGTAATTAAAGATCGCACGTGAATAATTCTTATCCAAATTAGAGTCAAACAATCATTTTGTAGTTCATATTTGTACTTACTTACGTACCAACAGATATTATCATTAAATCTGGTATTTTTAAAATAAACTGTAGAAGACCCTATCGTAAAAGTACCGAAATGTAGAATTTTTCAATAAATTTGATTGTATAAACATATAATTGTAAACAAAATATGAATATTAACAGTTTTTGTCACCAATAAACATTGTGTATTGCACGTACATTCTTACCTAAATCATCTATGTCAGTCCACCTCATTTGTTCAAATGATTATTTATCTTTTTTAATACTGACAGTTTTATCTACAGATGCGATTAGTAAGTAAATTGACTAGTGGTATGCATTGAAACGTAAGAGTATATAACTATGTGGGGTGTTGTGATGGCGCAACCATCGTTCAATAACTGTATTAATTCGTATTGCATCACATTTTTCTCTCAGTATTCAACGATGTGGAACAGTGGTAAAAACGAGAGGGACACTCCCAAAGAAAAGGAGCCTTTTCTAAAGAAAGAGGACGACAAGAAGAAAAAATTTTTTTTTATATTTTTTACAATGTCAACTACCGACCGTTGCTCTTCAAACGAAAAATATTTCCCCGAGAATAAAATATATAAAAGAGCGTAGCGTGTGTGTACGCAGCAAAATGGATTTTATTATAATTTACCATGTAATATTTAGTATAAAGTGAATAAAACTAGACTTGCAAACTATACTTTTTTTTTAATTTGACCATCACATACAAACATTTTTAAGTTATTAATTTTTTTACAATAATAATCATAAAAAGTAATTGCAAAAATGATTGGAAAAATGCACAATACACGATCTTGACAGCTAACGAAGAAACTAACAATTACATGTCAATGAAATCATCAGCCAACTGAGCTATCAAGATCGTGCATCTTGCGAATCTTACAGAGCAGCTACCTCCTTACCAGTATTGTTAACGAAAGAGTAAGTATTTCGCATGTGTTAGATGATAAAGGTAAGGTTTGCGTATTTCTACATGCGTTTCCGCTTCAAGATACCCTAGGGAATACTCGAGAAAGTGGCTGAAGGAGACTGCACGCAAATGAGCTGACCACGCTAGATATACAACTAGATTTGTATGTTGAGAAATTTTTCAGCTTCATTTATAAAATAATAGTCGCAGGTTCAGTTGGGGATACAGCTTAATGGAACTGCATTCACATGCAGATTGGAAGATCCCTCGGAGTATCCCCTATGAATTTTTTCAGCTTAACCGCGGTAAGAAGCTCTAGCAGAACAATATATATGTATTCACATTTTCTAGCAATGCTGTATCTCTAAGATCGCCACCCCGGCCGCCCCTGCCACCGCAGCAACTCCGCTTCTAAGAACATCTTTCGAAAAAAGTAATGAAATCGTCAGCTTTGAAAAATATAATTAGTATAAAATGACTCTCACGATGGACACTTGCCAGCGGGCAGAACCCGTGGATAAGTATGATCTTGGGTCCAACAGGTTGTGGAAAAACAGTGTTTGTCAATAGATTTTTAAATTTTTTGGAGCAGATGTCTAGTGTGTTGTCAAGAGTCGAAACTTTTTGAAAAATAGACAATAAATGGAGTTCTGCGAGGGTTTGTCGAAACCAGAGGACTACTCGACGATGCTCATCATAAAAAACTTTTAATAATCGATGATTTAATGTGCGAGTCTTCAAATTACATTGTTCTTTATCTGTTTATAAAAGGCAGTCATCGTAGAAATATCAATGTCATGTTTACAACGAAAAATATTTTTCACAAGTTGACTCATTCTCGAGATATAAGCCTCAACGCTTTCTACATCGACCAATTAAAAAATATGCACATTAGCGTAAAAATACAATATTTTTTGCGACAGATACATCTCGAGGACCCAAGATTTTCGAAAGAGGTATACAAGATGAAACGATAAAAAGACACGGATATCTTATGATTGGCTGTAAATAAGATACCTTGGACGAGTTTCGATCCCGCACATATGTTTTCAGATGACGAATTGTTAACAGTACGTCTATCTACCCAAATATGGAACTAGTACGTTTGTGTAAATAGGGTAGATGTACACATGTAGTAGCATGTAATACCGTACTTCTCTACTTTTTTCTTTGGACTATGAAGCAGTTTACATTGCAAAGTGGTCGGGTCCACCGCTATCTGGGCAAGTCTCACAAAGCTCCTTTCGAAAAAAAGTACATTGCAATGTTAGAAACCCTCGCTCATTTAAATAAAGAACAGAGAGTTGCATTGTTGAAAAAAGCTGATGAGAAGAGGGTCAGGTGTTTGTGTTAGTGTGTTTTAAACGTGGTCAAAGGTGTTATTTCACTGAAAAATAATCAAGAGAAAAGTATAAAAAATTTCAAAAGTGTTTTAAGACAATTCGGTTTAAAAAATAAAGGGAAAAACTCGTGAAAAAAAGAGAAAGATCATAGTTCAACAAGGCAACGGCTTCTTACCGATGCTAATACAACTTATTCTGAATACAATATTATCAAGCATACTGAATCAAATGGAACAAGCAAAGAAAATGCTTCTACTTTCCAAAGATCAGCTCGAAAGAATAAAGAGAGAAAATGCAAACACGTCGACAAAGAAGGACGCTGTAAATAATTTTTGCACACCACCTATTTTACAAACTACGCAAACTGTTAGGATTATTCAAGCAGATTAAATGATGCTATGGAAATGTTTTAGATTCAAATTCATACGCTGACGACTACGACAAATTGAAGTAGTATTTGGGAGTTTTGCATAGGTATCTATACTTTGTCGAAGAAAAGCCGGAGCCTGTACAAAGGATACAAATTAAAGATCAGAATAACCTAACTATAGATGATCATGGTCTTGATGACGAAACAACTATTAATACGGTACCAAGAATGTATAAAAAAATCCATGCTGCTTTTAAAACATTTAAAAGAAAACAAAAAAAATACCAGCTAAGATAGTACCAGTACGCTGATTTACAGAGGTGAAAAAATTGAAGGATCGAATATTGTTGAGTTGATTTATGATGCTGCGAGATTAAGAAAGAGTGTCAAGCCTGTAAGGCGGAAAATATTCGCCAGAGTGCTTCGTGAGCTCAACACTTCTCGGGAGCTCGTGGGAAACGACAATGTGTGGAAGATCACCAACTTTTCAAACTCGTTGAAACAAGATGAGTTTGAATTATTAGACGAGGACAAGGACAAAAATTTGTTATCGCCAATGCAAAAAACTGTTCAAGAGAGTGACGATATTTGGACGTCCACACCAACATCAAGCGGTGATAAGAAGTGGTTAAATTTTGATTAATAATGTCAACTTTGAAAAAGCAATATTTCGATCCGAATCACGAGGCAGTATTGTCTGGTGCACGCAATTTGATCAGAGTGAATAGAAACAAAATCTTGGCCATTAAAATTAACAGGTGGTTGCAAAGACATGAAACTTTAGCTTTAAAAACATTACACTTCGCATTAAATTATTCGTCGAAAGTTTCAGCAATTATTTTACGACGTTAGTGCAAGCCATGAATTGTAGGCAGATTTGATTCAACTGATATCGTTAAGAAACAATGACGATGGAGTGTCCTTTATAATAATAGTATTAGAAGTACTAAGTAAATACGTATAGATTTAACCATGTAATTACAAATCTTCCTGCAGGCTAACACTCTGTTTTGAAAAAATTCTCGCCAGCGCTCAGTTACGTGCTCCCTCCACGTTACAAACAGATCGTGAAACTGAGTTTTTAAGCAGTTAATTTCAACAATGTTTGAAAGATAACGGCATAAAAATTACGTGTTGCCCACAATCCCGATGTCAAAGCTGCGGTAATAAAATGCGTCAGTAAAACTTTTAAAGAACGCTTGTACAGATATTTTACTTACAAAAATACCCTTCACTGAATTGATGTCTTGCAAGATTTAGGTATTGGTAACAAAAATGCTCCTCAATCTACAATAAAAATGGCGATCTAATAGTGTAACGATATATAACGCAAACATTGCGAGAAAAAATTTAGTCAAATCGAGACAGCGTCACCCGAAACATCAAAAGAGTAAAAATAAATATAAAGTGGGTGACTTTGTGCGTATAAGTCGCGAAAATAAGGTAACTATAAATGTGGAGCGAATAAATATTTAAAACCTTCCGTATTTAAAAAGGACCAAATATATTTGTGTACGGGTTGAGTGATTGAGGTGATGAAAAAAAAGATGATATTTTTCATTTTCAAGAACTTAACCCCGTTTACAAAGAACGCGTAAGCAAACAAGAGCACAAAATTGACAAGATCATTATAAGTAGAGGAAAAGGAAAAAAAACAATACTTTGTTAGTTGGTTGAACCATCCTACGAAGTTTAACTCTCGGCTATTTTCAAATAATATGAAAAAAAATAATAAGAAAATGTTTCATAATGCTTCATAACGAGTTCACGATAACCACCGAGTAACAGTAGACTGAAATTTTCTTCTTTTTAATACAAGAACTTATTTTTTAACTCTGTTGCCTAGAGAAATTAAGCTCATCTGAAAATGGGAAGTCAGAATTTCCGAAATCGATATGCCATACACTATTTTACACATTAGTAGGGAAGAGGCACTGATAAGTAATGAGGAAGTTATGGAAACTATTGGTGCTAAAGACAAGTGTTTTTTTCAACATGGTACATATAACTCTGCTAGTAGCTTATGCGGAAATATGAATAAGAAAAGGAGATAATATTATCATAAAGATAAGACTTGTCAGCAGTTGATTTATGATGTTTTGGGTGGACTTGTATTTGTAGGCTATCGAATCACAGGATCTGGACTAAATAGACAGTGTGTATTCAACCGAATATATATGATGTTGTAAAACGTACTTTATGACTTAATCGTAATTTAGATAAAGTTCCTGCCCTGGCATGAAAATTAAACACGATTACTTGCTGGACGATGTGGGAGAAAATAATATGCTGTTAAAAAGGCATTTAGAAGTCAAGCAAAGGAGTTGGGTCACAACTTGAAACGTAATGCAGCAGAAAAAATGGTTTATTTGATAAAGGGTTCAGAATTTAATGCTTTACCACGCAAAAAAAGAGCATAGTTGTGACTTAAAAGTGGCGGTGTAAATAGCTCTTTAAGCAGTGTAAAAAAGAGGGAAAATCGCTAAAGAGTAGTCAAGAGACGTGTCGGTGGTAGAAAAAAAAATGAAAAAACAGTAAGAAAAAGAAAAAATCTAATATAAATAGTAGTTTTCTTCACAAATGTGCATCTCTCCAGGGCGGTCTCTGGTCGGATGCATATGAGTGGAGAATGCTATTCTTCCTACCGAGGGCGCACCAGCCTCTCAAAAACGCCCGAAGTAGAAAAAGTATAATTCACCGCCCGTAAAAATAAAACTCAGAAAAAGAAAAAAACCCCAAGAAATAAAAAATCGAAGGAGATAGAGATTTTTGGCTAACTATTTTCTTTTTACACAGTCATACCAATCCTTGTCCAAAGAGCGAGCTGGATTATTTTCCGTTCCACTGACGCAGATTGCACTAGAATTGCTGCTCTCATTAAACGGCAAGAATACGTTAAGGATGACAAGACCATAGACTTGATGGGACATTTACACAGTGACGTATTCAATCAAGATATATGATTATTGAACGGTGTCGAAGTTCGCCTACGATTAGTACGCTCAAAAAACATTTTCTGCCTAACGGACGTGTCAAAAAAGGATTACTCTGTCAATATTGATGAAGCAACAGTTATCGTGCGCCAAGTGAAAGTAAGCCCGATGGTTCTCATCGCACACGCAAAAACTCTGGCAAACACCACTGCAAAATATCCCATAACGCGCGTTAAAGTTAAATCTTTTACGCTGCATAGTGGTATCACTGGCGATCGTTTAGAAAATGTTATGCTTGGTCAATTTACAAAAAGAATTGTGTTAAGGTTTTTTGACAACAAAGCCTTCAACGGGGATCGCAAACTAAATCCTATCTTTTTCTCAACTTTTCCATGAACTTGTTATCGTTGTACGTTGGCGGTGTGCTAGTCCTAAGTAAACCACTACAACCGAATTTTACTGGAGCAGCACCTATGTACGTCGAGTCGTATAACACTTTATTTTCTGGCACAGGCATCTACTAAATGAAAGAAGGAAACTGCATTCATAGAGACGACTATCCAAATGAATATTGTCTGTTTAAATTTAATCGAACGGCTGATCTCTCGTCACATTTTGCAGGCCACTGGAACCTGGTTCAAAATGGCACCGTTCTAAAAGAAGTACACTGCAAAAAAATAGGTGCAGTTAGCTTGGCTGTGCTACCGCTCTTGCTTAATAGACTCAAGCAGCCCCCATGAAGCTATTCTCACTCGCGAGGTAAGCAGAGTCTGCTTGGCTAGCAAGTGAGGATAGCTTGATAGGGGCTGCTTGAGTCCGTTAAGAAAAAACGGTGGCACAGCCGAGCTAACCCTACCTATTTTTTTTTTCAGTGTACGTTTTAAGTCAGCTCTCGTAAAGACCATCAATAGCGTTTTATACTCAGAATACGACAATATATTGGGAGTAGATTCAAACCATGAAGTAGTAGTGGATTTTAATTCTTAAAAAAACCAGAATTTTTATCAGCAAGATCACCATGGGCTAATTATAATATGTAAAAAAAAATTATGGACTTGCTTTAAATACGCCAAGAACTTTGCAGCATTCCTGCAGCGACTGTTGCTGTTTTTCCTGCAGACCAACTCCCCTCCGTTTGGGCGCGACAATGTGCCATCGTAGTAAATACTGATAAAAACTCCAAACCCAGTGCGCATTGGATAGCTATATATGTTGATGCTGACGGTAATGGAGTGTATTTTGATAGCTATGGATTACCACCATCGATCTCTCTCTACATCGATCATCTCAGAAGCAATTGTAATACTTATCGATGGAATTTGCAGCAGCTACAAGATAGAAATTGTTCCAGATGTGGCAATTATTGTATCTACTTTCTGTTTTTTTCATACAATAATTATTTGTTAGATATGTTCTACTAATTTTTTTCATGGGATACTCTGTGTAACGGCATAATAGCTGTAACTTTTTTTAATCGTACCGCTAGACGTAGGATACTTGAAAATAAGCGCGTTATAATTAATTAATGTATCCAAAGTAGTAGATCAAAGTACAAAAAAGATTCAATATTGTATTTTTAGAGCTAACTTCTTTTTGCTTAGAAAGATTTGTTAAAGAAATGCGATCGAAATTATAAATTGTCGTGTGTAATACTTAAGTTTCTCAATATACGTATAGAATGTATTTCCCGACTTTTTCATTTACCTTTTCCGACCACTCCTTCAAAAATTAGGAACAGAAAAAATTAAAAAGATGTATAAAAATTAGACATTTCAAAGTACAAAAAAATTTGAAAAATAGTAATATTGAAAATTGAACAGAAAAATTAAAAAAATTAAAGGATTAAAGAAGTTTGAGAAGCTTAAAAATATTCAAAATAAAAATTTCAAAAAAGTGATCTGACACCGCGCGTAGTCCGTAACAGCCATCGCGGTCGGTAATCTCGATCCCAAATTTCTTGGGTTCGGAGCTCCCCCCCTTCCAGCACTCGAAATTTTCCTACCCCGGACCGGCACCAGATGGGTTACATATCTAAGAAACTGTCTAGAAAAAACCTCCCATAACTACTGGTGCGTATAAAATATTGACGAGGCGATGTTGTACTGCAGTCAAAATTCTGTCATTACACGTGCTCTGTTGACAGATAGCTGCAATACATGCCAGCTGTCTGTCTTTTTTCTTGCACTGCGCATTAGCCATTTTCAGTCTCCGCGATTGGCGATCGACAGACGCTGTATATCGACGTCCGCGTATACGTACGAGGCTTGCGCAAACATTTATGTATAGTATTTTTTTTATTTTCGCGGGGGGCGGGGAAGACGAAAAGTACCACGTTGGGACTTATGTGTTCAAGAGAGTGTACGAGGTGATGCATGCGACGAGTGGGCACCTAAGCTTATGACAACGCGTGAAAAAGCATAAATGTATACATACGCGTTGTACTGCCCGCGACCCAACGATATACGAAAAGCTAAATGCTACAATAAATGCGAATAGTGAGATGATTGTCGAGTGTCCTTTCTATCTCTTTTTAGCCAAGCGCTGTGTTTGGTTGCTCACCTGCTTTCCCCTCGACCCTTGAACATCAGCCAATGACAGAAAATACACTCGGTGACCATTTCTTTATTTTCCTTTATCGCTCCCACTTACGTGTAATAGTATCATTAGCGCTCTCTACTCTTATATACCTATGGTAACTACCGATGATACTGACGAGCACCTGAAGTACACAGTTGCCACATGCTCTCTCTCTATTCTTATTTCACTGCTACTTTTGTTTTTCCTTTGTTTTCATAGCCACATGATTTAAAAAGGAAAATACTCGTGTACGTGTGCAATCACACATGAGTACATGTGTGTACGCCTATGCATCTGCATATGTACATGTATCCTGCCCGGCGCCCTGTATTCAATTTCATTGGAACAAGGGCGCATATGACTACTTAAAATCGGTATTAAGATTGTAAGGGTCTAGACTATAAATGCATGCTCAAATTAAAAAGCATTTGCAAATAAATTAAACCTATTATTTTTTAATCTAGCCTACAAGGCTTTCAATATAAATTTCAATTAATATAACAAAAGAATAAGTGTGTAACGGAAAACATCAAGCCGATTTTATATAAGGTTCGAAATTTAGCGAGTAAATCCGAAAATATTTAAATTTGTGCACGTAAAACCGACCGGTCGAAAGCGCTTTTCTTCATATACAGAAAATCCGAACGTAAATATTCCCTTAGGCTGGCACTACTAGTTTTACAATTAGCCCCAATAAGATGCTGATTTATTTCTTCCGAAATTTTTCTGTTCTTTCGCGAATTTTTTGACATCTGCTGTGCAGTCTGTCTGCAATTTCGTGAGCGTATGTGTGAGTGATTTTGTATTCAAACGCCATCGCACATGCTTAAAATCCACGTCTGATAGGCTTGTGTTCAGTCTAATGGACTGGACAAGTGCGTATGCATATATGTGTGAGCGCGTATGTGTGGGTATGTATGTATTTGTATTTAAGTGAACATAAGCGCTCATAAATATAATTTATTTTGCATTATATAGAAAGCATTCTTAGACGAGCTGCGTGAGACAATAGAGGGTGCACTGCATCAGCTTCGATGAAGAAAATCCAACAGGACGGTGCGATGAGTGAGAGCAACCTGTCTCGACAAAACTAAATTTTGAAACGACTAACGAGAGTAAGAAAAACGATAAAGACAAACGACATGCTAATGACTATGAACGGATGATTTTCACACACTCAGGTAAATTCAGGCATACAACTTTATCCTTCAGATAATTTTCAGCATAACTTTGCCTCTACTCTATGCATTGATCTCCTCTATTGTAGAAATTCTAACGACTACAATATTATTATTATATGTTTTTAAATTTATAAGTATGAAAAATTTATTCTAATAAACTGCCTAACGAAACAAGAAGGTTGAATTACGATACAAAAATATTGGATCAATTCTTAGGATTTCTGACGATGGTGAGGAAATTCTTCGACAAATCAGATCTTAGCTCGCCAAGTCGAACGAAATTGGCTACGATCATGGTTGGCCGAATAGCAGTAGATCAGAAAGATGCAATCCATGACATTCAAAACTCTGTATAATGACAAGAAACGTTTATACGAGTAATACGAGCAAGGTTCAATCAACTTTAAATCAGATCAGATTTAAATACAATATACACGATCCAATATCATAAGTGTCGAAAATAAATTCAATACGAAATTTATTTTCACACTACTCACAACTAAATTCATCATTTATCGATTATTATTTATTAAACGAATGACTAAAGGCTGATTAAAAATTTTACAGACTTAATATTATTCGAATTGAGTATCGAATAAAGTACAAGTGAACGAAATTATTTGAGAGAAATTACATTCATGACTGTCCATCACTGGAATTAATTTTATAATCACCTTGATACAAAAGTGCCCTTTGCTTGTATACAATACTCGCTCTTTTCAATACACGGTAAAATATTTGATATTTGACAAAATCTCAATGCTTGACCAGGGTGAACGATTAAAAACTCGCGTTATCCATTTAAATAAAAGGATTATCTTCTTTTAACTTAGATTAGGTGACCTTTTTTATGTGACTGTATCATCTTGGATTGGACAAACCTTTTCGTGAAATTATGAACAAAAAATTCCATACATTCTCTGATGGTGAAATACCTTGTTATATTGATTTAAAATAATAAACATTATGGACTTGCGATATTCTCACAAACCAGAGAAACGAAACGATGTAGGATAAATTTGAATTCAACCATGATGAGATAGAGTCAAAATGCAGTTGTGTAATATGTCAAGGAGTCAACTTCTTCTAACTAGGGCAGAATGTTATTTGAGTCAACGAACATTTATTTAAAGAGTTCTGAGCAACAAAAAAAAATGCAAACTAAAATATATTTATAATAATTCTCCTTTTTGCAGCATGGTCATGTTTAAAATTTAAATTAAACACACGAAAGAAATTCTCAAGAATAGTAAATATGACGATAAGGATTCCAATAAAATGATAAACAAATATGTAAGAATTACCATAACGATACCAAATGATCGAAATATGATAACGACAAAGGAATATAAAAAATAAAAATAAAAATGATTAAATTGTTTGCAGATTTGAAGAAAGACGATGGGAGAAAAAATAGAAGTCAGTCAAAATATATCTGCTTTGTTTTGTTTTAAACTATATTCGGCAAGGAATGAAAATAAGTAGTCAAAGCTAAAAATTTGCCTTTTTGAAACTGATTAAGCTTTTGCTTAGCAACTGATAAATTGAAGGATATATTTTAAAGCACTTGGGTATAGTTCATTCATGATGTAATGCATGATAAATTTTCCAATAATTCGAAAACAAAGAGAGAATTATAATGGGTACCAACGGAAAGGAAAAAAAATTAACTTAGTAAAGAAAATTATAGAATCTTCACAGAAAGACCTTTACGAAAATCTACTCTTTATTCAGATGTTTAGCAGATGCATTTTGATATTAAAAAAACAATGATGACATCTGAATTTCCAATAATCTAATTACTACTAGTTTCTTCAGGTGCCCCTGCCGCATTATTATTACCTCTTATAGAGAAAATCAATCAAGTGATGATTACTGTTATCCATCAAAAGTTGCTGCTATAATTCTCTATGTGAATATTAATAAGTAATTGAAACATAGGACACATTGATCCACAGTAAACAAAAACATGCATGTAAACAAATTTTAATTGAGTTGGAAGATAGAACAAATAGTCTACAAAAAAAATTCTACGCATGTATTAGCATTTAACGCTTAAAGCAATAAACGCTTATAACAAGAATTTTGCTGTTCTGTAATAGAAACGAGGATACCCTCAGTAAAATATCCCAAAAATTTAAAGGATATTATTCCCTGCAATAAGTAAGACAATGTGGTCTTTGAAATTTAAATTAACGAACCCAAAAGTATAGGAACTATAAACAAAGGGAGATAATGAAAAGGTAGAAACTAACAAAAGTTCAATAATCCGCTGTTCAATAGATTTTGGCTGAGCGCTTTGTCGATGGAAATACGTGAGAAAATATACAACGACGATCTTGAAGTAATGGCACATTTGAAAATCTCAGAGAAAAATAAGAACAAAGGGGGACAAACAAAAAGAAGTAGGTTTTAAGAAACTCTGTCAAATTCTATCAATGAGTAAAAAAAACAATTATTAATGAAACGAAAAATTACAAAATAATTCTTCTGGAAAATTAAATGTTTTTCTGAACTTCTATATTACTCTTAATATCCAAAAACATTTTTTTACAACGAGAACAATAACAATAGACAAACAAATCCCTGTAATGAATTATCAAATCATTCCTACAATGACTACACAGGTTGAAACGATTAAAATCGAAACGACAGTCTTAAATTTATTAGTTGCCTGATACAAAATATCTGATAATGAAATCATTGGATTATGCGGATATGAAGCACATTAAATTTTTGTTGTCCAAATCAGTAAAATAAAATCTCTTTGAAACAGGCCCCTTTTCTGTAAGATGAAAACGAACATTAAACAGAAGCCATTAACAAAGGAGTTAAACTTTGTATATAAAATCATAAACAGACCAGTCAAACGATATTAGAAAATTTTTGAAACGAAAGGTTTATTGACACTGTTTATGAAAAGTTTAACATCTAAATTCTTAAATAAATTAAGCCTCCCGCTAAAATCAGAGGTGATAAAGTCTGTTAGTTGTAGATATGGACTCATGATAAGCCATAAATGTTTTAACGAATGAGTCATCGAATTTCAAACTTACGAGTAAACAAAAAATTTACTCTTCTGATAAATGGCTTATTATTCAATAAATATCAACGCATTTATACATTTTTTACTCTACTTCCACGATTTGAGGACAAGTTGATGACTATCAAGGTCAAGAAATTCAAGAAAATTACTGTTGAATTGTAAAATTTTATTTAAAATATCAGATTTTGAAAGTGTTATCAATTTCTGACTATATAAGTTGGAAAAATGATATACAATAATACAATCACTGACAATCATTGCCTGACTTGTATTTGAAGAAAAGCATCTCATGCTGATATTAATTTTATTACGTATCACAAATACACAGCGTGAAGAATGACGAGAAAACTAGCTATGAGAAAATAAAATTTTCAGATACTAATTCCCAAAATGTACCTTACAAATGGTCTGTTGGCAGTTTACTATCCTCTGCAAATACTGTCATGCCGGCTTCCTCTATGGGTAACGTTTTAAGCTAATGTCAGATTAATATCGCGAAGTGTGACTAGATGAAGGCGAAATGTGTATTTCGGTACTTAAAGGGTATCTCAAACCGTAACTTGCTCTGTTAATTAAGCTGTAAAACTCTCTTCATACATTTTCTGATTTTGACATTGTATCTACAACGAAATTTCATCGATATGTGAATAGACAATCTGCTTGTAAAAATTTATATCCTTTAAAACTCAATTTGACTGATTCCCCACACTGAATTTCGCTGCGTTCCTCTCTCATACGAGTATTAATTACAATTTAGTGTATGACTGCGATTGATGATGAATTCAGAGATATAGCAGAAATACGAGAAGTCTATGTTGAAGCGTGTATTTTATATATACGAAAATTTGTGCAGTCTGCACACAGTCCGTTGATAGTTTGGTTTCGGGGTGAATAAATGACACTCCAAAAGTGCTGTTAGTCACATTTGAGCAACGTTTCGTTGGTACTTCATTCTAATCTCTGTAGGCTCATTTTATTGCAGAAGAAACGTAAAAATATTATACGAAGAGAAAACATAAAGAGAAAAAATTATAAGCTACTTAAAATCAAAAAGGTACATTTGTACATACTTATAGTTTGCGTTACGAAGAACACTCATCAACTAAGCGTTAATATGAGTAACACAAGTAATCATTACCAATAACAGTAATAATAATAATGGTAATAGTAATAATGAAAGTATATAACAAATTTAGAGTTTTAGTGCGCACACAAAAGATTTGTTGAGGAAGCTAAGCGATTGGGTATCTTTTTCCTATTTAAAGTATTATTAGTGTAAAAAAAGAAATAACATTTCAGTAACTAATCTTTTGTAATGATTTCTCTTTACGTCTAAAATTCAAAAATTAATAAAACCCGAACTGTAAATAATATTTGAAATGTAACATGACTGCAAAATTCTTATTTTAACTATTTTTATGTTTACCAATTCGGTTTTCTGCAGCTCTTTCCGTTTTACCCAGGTACTCTAATAAGTGGTTATTATAATTAAAACTATACACAACGTTAGTCTGATCTGTCTACTTGATTTCATCTCCACCTAAAGTGATCACTTTATTCAATTCATGTATAATAAGAGGGTGTATTTGTACATTACAGAAGGCAGAAAGGGAACAGAGATATTTAATTTATTAAAAGTATCAGAACAGATAACTGAATTTTTGGGCAAAGAGTAGGATAGCTCGGTCTAGAAAAAACTAAAAAAAGTATTCATTTCAAGTGACATCGGATGATTTGAGTAAAAATATATTAATCTGTTGGAAGATATTGTTTTTACAAACAAATTAAATGATATTTTAAAACTAGAATGACTCAATGAAATATCCCAAAAATTACATGTTTTATGAGTTTGAATTTTATGGGTGAATTTCAAGTGAAAGTCCTGATGATTGAAAATATTTAAAACCAAATCAACATAATTTTTATATATACATAAACAAAAATGACATATACAGCTTTGATAAAATAGCAGGACACATTTTTTTATTTGTTTTCAACTCATGTAATCTTCAAGTCCTCTATTACCAAATCGGCAAACAATAGACCGATTAATAGGGGGTTTTCGGACAAAATAAATGCCAACAAAGATGTTTGAGCGGAATTATGTTCGTTATGGTGTTTAGAAATACCGTACCCAAATGTAAACAGCTAGTTTATTCTTGTTATTTTTTTATGAGCCGCTGAAGGGCCGGAAAACGTTTATTTTGCTTGTATAAAATTTCTCGCACATTTTATGAAGAAATGTTTTATACAACAGTTGTAGGCATTTCAAATATCTACAAAATAAGCCCTGATGCGTTAAAATTCATTTTGCAGTTTTTTTACAAATTGCAAAAAACCGCTCAAAATCGCTATTTTTTATTTAATTTATTAAACAAACAATTTGTAACATACACATCCGAATTTTTTATGGACTATTGGTAATGACGTAGAGTATACGTGGTATTTTTTTGGAATTTTTGAGTTGAAATTTTTTTGCAAACATCCATTTGTTTATCAAAAAATCACTTTTTTAAAAATTAATTTCTACA
>JAPYYV010001954.1:0-22271 GCA_030522625.1 Copidosoma aretas
AAATTTTTCTGCCCGTGGGCGAAAAGTACTTTTAAGGGCCCAAAGTGCGGCCAGAGGGCGAAAAGGCTCTGCTGCACTTTGGGCCCTAGGTAAGAAAAATGATTTGGCACATAGCGTAGCGAAGACTTGTCTATGAAACGATGAAACAAAAAAAATTAAAGGCAGATTTGAAATATGTAGTTAAGTTTATATGCAAAGACACAAGGACATGTATAAAACTAGAGGCGGGAAGGATAGGCATAGATTTGGCTATAAAAAAGGAAAGAAAAAGATGAAAAAATAGATTCAGATTTACAAATATCATGTTAGGTTTAAACGTAAACACACAAGGATATATATGGAAAATAAAGGAAGAAATAGTTAGCCTAGAATTAGGCATAAGAAAAAGGAAAGAAATATACTTTTTGCACACAATAAAAATGAACAAGAGTGGATGGTCTTATTTATGCCTAATCGGAAAATAAACGGACTTGATCAATAAAAATTACACAAAATAGACAAAGAAGTTGAAGTTGTATGTGAAAAAGGAGAGGATAGGAAAACGTAAGATTCATAAAAAGAGCAACAAAGGAAAATAAACTTGAAAAAATCAAAGATAAATTCACAAAAGAAAGGAAGACTCTTGTCAATCATAAAGTACAGAAAAACTATATGGTAATTGGTAAGTCTATAATCCGCAAAATAAAAAAAAATAAAACAGGGAGAGAAAAATAAAGTTAAAAAAAACAGATACGTGAGTTTAAAAGTTTTTAATTGATAGACTGTAGGCTCTTCAATGAATAAAAAATTATTAAGCACACATTCCTAAGTAAAGAGGAAAAAAAAATAATAATAATACTACATATATAAGCCTCGGAGCGAGAGGCTTCGTAAATAGATGGAAAAGGTGGAGAAATAATCCAACAAGTGTTGTAGCAGGATGAAATAACTGTAATTTTAAATACACAATAACAAACAACGTTTACAATTAATGTAAGATTTTTGTAATATAAGTTCTAATATTGTACCTGAATCAACACAATTGTCGGTATTTCATTATGATTATTTACAACTTAATACGTTCAACAACTACACAGTGAGACGATCAACGAGCGACTGTCTCGTCGACTGGGCGCTGTGTTTCCAATGAATGTTTTCTCAGTAAACATTAACCGCGTACAAACCAGTAGTGATGTACGTGTTTAGGTGACTAAGTTTGATAAGGCGTCAAACTTACACGTATACTAGTGGGGCTTCGCCCTCTGCGCGCTTCGCGCGACAACCCCCATATATCAATATTTTGGTTCTCATGTCTGAATAATAAATAGAAAAGTTTATTTTATAATACACCTATATGCGCACAAACATAGATAACCAAAGCGATCTTTTAAAAATTCGTTAATAATTCGAACGAACATAGTCAATCTATGAAATAAGTTTACTGATTTATCAAATCATTGTTAATAATTTAATACTGATAATGACTCTAAGTGGTATTTGAGGATAATATTAATACATATGTGTATGTATGAAATATTTACGCAATCATTATTATTGCAGAAACAGTTATGAGCCTTTTTTGTTATTTTCAATCATTTCAGAATCAATTATGGATATTAGTTTGTACTAAGATATTTTAAAATTCTTTCTTGATATTTTGAATGTGAACTTTTTATTTTATTTTTCATTTCTTATATAAATTCGTATGTATTTCTACATTTCCATATTTTGTTTCATAACAATTACAAATTTTTATTGTATTATATTAGTGCTAATAATATTTTCAATAGAGAAACTTATGTAATTGATTAAACATACAACAACATGTTAGAATTTTTTTTTTACATTGACATTTTATAATTTGTAACGCATAACATATTTTCGATATTTCATTCTTCACTGTTGTGCGTTATTTACCTACATAAATATCTTATATTTTCACATGAATCATATTTTCCCTGCATATCTCTCCAGTGTCTTTTAATCCTATATTTCTGACTGATATAATTATTTCATTGGTTTTTTTTTTCCTCTTTGCATAGCAATGTGTGCTTTATATTTTTTTTTTTCATTGCAGATCCTACGGTCTATCACTTACAAACTTCTAAATTCAACTATATCTTTTTCTTTTTGCTTTATTTTTCTTTCTCTGCTCTTTTCATGTTTTTGTTGCATTTTACATATAATAGAGCGTAAATTACCAAATAGTTTTTCTGTATTTTGTGATTGACAAAACTCTTCCTTTCTTTTATAGAAATATCTTTGATTTTATCAAGTTTATTTCCCGATTATGATGGATTCATTAAAAAAAAAAGAAAACGACAGCCATAACAACACCATAAATAGCTCTTCATCAAGTAGGTAGTGGCTTTTTGGAAGAATTTGAAAAATCTCTTGATCAAATTACAAAACGATTTCAAAGTATTTGAGTCAAGTGGAATATGGAATGGTTATAAGAAATTTGAAGGTTTGCTTGAGTATTGGATAAGACTAGAAGAAAATGTGAATGTAAATTCGAAGAGCATAGAAAAAGATGATGAAGAATTAGCTTCTATGCAGTCAGAAGTAACTCTTGGTACCTCATTTACATCATACGATAGTAGAACAACAGTGGTTAAATTGATTTTATATTTTATATTTTTTTTTGGCAAAAGGATCAATTACTGTACTTCAATCTTATTTACACTTTTTAACAAACATTCATTTGTTTTTTATTGTATTTTTTTTGTATAAATATTATTAGAACAGTTTGATTTTTACCATTCACTTTGAGAAACTTTTTATGTGACAAAATTTCCCGCTAGAATTTGATTTTTTTTAATAACTTAATTTTTAAAACTTAACAAATTTTCAAAATCCGATTATGATTGATTTTTTTGCAAGAATGAAAGTTTTAGATGTTTCTTTTAGGCAATTTTCCAACTAATGAATATTTGTGCATGAAGGTAGTTCTCATGAACCAAGAAATTTTGAGTCCTTATCACTATATATATATATATATAGTAAGATATATATATATGTATATACATCTTCCTATATATAAATGTATGGTTTTAGGGTTAGTACTAGCTCCCCCCCGCTTTCTTATAAGTATAAAAATACCTACATAAAAAACCACCTACACCCCTCTAATTATAAAAAATTGTTATCATACATTTTGTAACTAAAATTAAAAACTTTAGAACATAGAAAATTGGTTTTCCATTCAAGAGAAATTTAAAAAGTTTTCAATTCGTCTGATCCTATATCCAATAATAGCGACGAAAATTTTTTATTTGTAGAACGTGTATTCGTTTTTGAATGAAAATGTAAACAACTGACCAAAGATTACAATATTTTATCTTACCTTTAATGATACTAATTATAGTTCCGTTTTTGACTACTGGTAAAATTTTGACGAAAATCTCCACCCAAAATTATTATTTTATTTCTAAAAGATTTTTTACCATCGGACAAATCATTCAAAGTTCTATCAACTACTTCTAATGCTTATTTTAGAATCAAAGACACTTAATCCCAAATAATTACTTTAACTTTACGTAATTGTATTTTATTTGATTCGAACTGGAGAATAGCACTTTCAATAGTGCTTAAATCTGACGGAAGTCAAAAAGTTCTGTTATTAGTGATTCCTTTTGGAAGTAAAATAGAAGCGATTCCTGTCCAAGCCATGATTATAATTCTTTTCCAATTGATAAGAAATAATAAATTAATATCTTGTATAAAATTTTTTTGCCAGATCCGCCGGGACCTCAATACAAAATTTTTTTTTCACAAAAGCATTATATTTTGATCATTGCTTAATTTGAGAATCAATTTATTTCATTTGCGTTTACTGAATATAATTTCATTGCTGTCACTGGTGAAATTTTTTCTCATCGATTAGTTCGTTTCTGGTAAATTGAAATCTTCACAATACATGTTTTCAGACATGTCTTCCTATATTAGAGTAACACAGAGTATACTATAATGGGCGTATACTTATGTGAATAAGTGTTTGTTTAAGTTTTATATTAAAAAGATATCAATCATGTTTGGAGGTTGTGCAATGAGCTGAAAAAATAATTCCTTAAAAGGAAATTTGATACATAGAGTTTAAACTTACAACGTATATTTCTTTCAAGCACAGCAAAAACGGTACTGCAATTTATAGGTAAATAAAGGTATTTACTTTCAGTAGATAAAGCAGAAAGGGCTATTATGATGCATTTTACTCATAATGTTGTATTAAGAATTTTAATAATAATCAAAGAGAATTCGCTTTTAAACAAACACTAATCATGCTGTTTGGATTTTTTAATAATGATACAATAAAACAAAAAATTTGTCATATGTTCAATGAATGACAGTTAATATCTTTAATAAATTATTTTATAAATAAGAAATACATGAACTATAAGTATTTAAAAACGTGAAAAAAAAAATACCCGCAGAAAAAAAGGTTACTTTAAATCAACAAATTTCAAGTAAGTAATAAATTTTTTAAATTTTAATTACAAATTTTAAAATTACATCGAGTAGAAAAATATTGTTCATTATGACAAAAAACTAGAATTTAAGCAGCCAACATATGTTAAACATTAAGGAGTCGATTTAGCTAAAAAGAAATCACAAAATCACTAGATATTATACAAGCTTTTATAATAAAATTGTGGCAATTGTATAAAATTAGTAAATAGTGCCAAAAAATGTAATGAGCATAAATGCATTAAATCCATGAAATTATTGTACAAATATGAGTATAAAAATAATCTTATATTAATGTAACATAGATGTGATGAAATTTATCAAAAACTTCGATCATATTAGTATATTTTTTATAGCTTTTATAGTTGTTCTATAAGTATTTAAAGTAAATGATAATTTTTTTAGAAAAAGAAAATTTCAGTAAAAATTCTCAAAAAATTGTAAATATCACTATATAACACTTAAGGTTAAACTTAGACCTCTAATAACCACAAAACGAGTGGACTAAGCGAAAAATCATACGAGACCTTTTTTTAAGAACGTCGAATTTCCTACAAGAATATTTGTGTAATTATATTTGGTTAATTGACAGAGGTTTTAAAAAATCTAAATAAGCAAAAGAACTTTTTCCATGTTATTTTTCATTTAAAACTTTGGCCGTCGTGGCGAACGCGTTACCATTAATATTGAGAGTTGAAATTTTACAGAAATTTTTTTTTATTTATTTAGAAACGATTCGGGACCATATATAATAAAATTTTAAAATTCTCCAAATAAGGACAACCCTAACAAAAAGAGTCTTTATCCATTTTTAATTAGAAAAAATTATTTGATGAATCAGTGAAATTATTTAAAGTATTGACTATATTTGTTCGAAAAATCTTTGATTTAAGGATTAGAGAAGGATAGAAATAGATCTTTTTCAATTTGATTGGAAGCATTGGAAGTTTTAAAAGAGGACATGAACCCATTAATAGGCTTTTTAAAAGTAAATTTTCGTGGCACATAGAAAAAACAACAGGTAGGGTGCAATGGTCGATCAAAGCAGTTTTTGGCACAAGCAAAAGAACTAAAGTAGAAAGTTGGAGTCAAATATTATTTTTTATGGACTGAATTATAAAATTAAATTGCACATATGCAGCGGAGACTTGCCTATGAAACAGAAAAAGTAGAAGGCAGATTCCAAATATGTAGTTGAGTTTAAATGCAAAGACACAAGAATATATATGAAAACTAGAGGCGGGAAGGGTAGGCAAGGATTTTGGAATTAATAAGGAGAGAAAAAGGGACAAAACAGATTCAGATTTACAAATATCATGTTAGGTTTAAATGCAATCACACCAGGATGTATATGAGAAATAGAGGAAGCAATAGTTAGCTTTGAAATAGGCATAAGAAACAGGGAAGAAATTTGCTTTTTGCACACATTAAAAATGAACAAGAGTAGATGTTCTTATTTATGCTTAATCGGAAAATAAACGGACTTGATCAATAAAAATTATACAAAATAGACAAAGAAGTTGAAGTTGTATGTGAAAAAGAAGAGGATAGGAAAACGTAAGATTCATAAAAAGAGCAACAAAGGAAAATAAACTTGAGAAAATCGAAGATAAATTCACAAAAGAAAGGAATACTTTTGTAAATCATGAACAAAAAAACTACATGGTGGTTGACAAGTCTATCATCAGTATAATGTTAAAAAAAAAGAAAAAAGTGGAGAGAGAAAAATACAGTGAAAAGAAAAACATATAAGTTAGTTTACAAGTTTTTAAGTGATACACTATAGTCTCTGCAATGACAGAAAAAAGAATATTAACCACATGTTGCTACATAAAGAGGAAAAAAAAAGAAATAATAATATCAGTCAGAAATATAGAATTAGAAGATAATGGAAATATATGCAGGAGAATGATGATTTATGTGAATGTATGAGATATTTATGCAGGTAAATAAGGCACTGCAGTGTTACGATTTAGAGTTCAATGATATTTTATGCGTTCAAAATTATAATATCATATCCATGTAAAAGAATTTTTAAAATGTAGTATGTTCAATCTATTACATATTATACTCTATTGAAAATAAAATTAGTAATGATTTGAGGTAATATAAATTATTAATAGTTGTTAAACAAGAAAAGTATATGTAGAAGAGCATAAAAATCATATAAGAAATGGAAAGAAAATTATATAAAAAATTTACATTTACAAATATTAAGTAAGAAAATATCTTACTATAAACTTATATCCATAATTGATTCTAGATATCTATAAATGTTGTACTGTAAGAGCACAAGTGTTTGTACTCTACAAGTTTAAACAGCACCGTACTCTCACACACACAAACTATAAGCATCACAGAGTCCATATGTCCTGTGTTTACATGGTTCGAGGCTGCGTCGAACTACGAGAGTGCGCCAAATCATAACATCTTCTCCTTCTGTAAAGGAAAACTTTCTGTTACCTCGACGTGCCCTGATTTGAGTCTGCTGCTTTTCAAAAATGGTATCAGACACTTGAGGCCTAAGTAAGTCGAAACGTGTTCTCATTTCGCGTTTATAAAAAAAAATAGCTGGAATGCGTCCCGTCGTGCAGTGTGGAGTACTACGGTTGTTCATTAAGAATACATTAATCGCATCATGCAGCGCCTGTCTCCCATTTACAATATTTTCTACCTTATTTTTAAACGTATTAACTAAGTTCTCGGCTGCACCGTTTGTTTCCGGATGGTAAGTGGGAGAGAACCTGTGCTTGATGCCGTTATATTTTTAAAAGCGTTCAAACCCTTTACTTCTGAACTGTGGGCCGTTATCTGTTACCAAATATAATGAAAACCTGTATCGTGCAAACAGATTTTTATACTTTTCGATTAACTTCGCGCTTTTTGTATTTTGCTCAAAATTTATTGTTTTCGGCCATTTCGAGTGCACAGCCAAAACTACGAGATAAAATGTACCATAAAACGGTCCCAGAAAATCGGCGTTTATGCGGCTCCATGTTTTCATTGGCCAAGGCTAGGGCGTTGAGGGAATGTGGAGTGATTTTTTTTTGTTCTTCGATGCAAATTATACATGATTTTACAATCAATTTATTGTCGTCATCGATACCCTGCCACTACACGTACGATCTTGCCAACATTTTTATTTTTACGATACCCATATGGGAAAGATGGAGCTCACGCAATATTGCGTCATGCAGTTTTTCTGGGACGACTAATCTGTTTCCTTAATATAGACACCCTACGTCTACCGTAAGGTCTGCCTTCTTTACAAAAAAAACTTTTTTTTCTTCATCGCTCAATCCATTACTTACGGCAGGCTATCTAAAAATACAAAATCTTATAATTTTTCTAATAGTTAAATCCCTTTTCGTCTCTGTAACAATTTAGTTATGATCAACCCTCTCTAGGCCCTCTGTTATATGATAGATACGTGTAAAGTTAGATTCAAAAACGTCTAGACCAGCATGAATCGGAAGCCTCGAAAGAGCATTGCCATTTCCGTTTTTTTCAGACCTCACAAATTCTATGGAATATTTGAACCCGTACAGAAAGTAGCACCATCTTTGTAACCTGCTGGTTGCCGTAAGCGAAATACCATTTTTTTGCCTTAAGATATATTCCAGCGGTTGATGATCCGTTTGTAGAATTATTTTTTTGCCGTAAATAAAATCATTAAATTTTTTGAATCCGAAAACTTTAGTGCTGGCTTCCTTGCCAATAATTGTCCTGACTAGTTCCTTTATAAGAATTTTTTTCGACGCATACGCTATTAGGCGCTCACTACCATCCTTATATCTGTGCGATAAAATCGCTGAGACGACATACACTGACGCATCGCATGCTAGGACTATGCCTTCGTTGGTGTCGAAGTGTGCTAATACTTGCTCTGATATCAACTCCTTTTTCACCTATTCGAAAGCTTTCTCGCACTTGTCATTCCATATAAATTCTTTTTTGTTTGAACATTTGTAAAGGTTTTTCAGATTGTTAGAATAATTCGGCAAAAATCTGGCGTAGAAATTGATGAGTCCGAGAAAAGCAAGTAACTGCTTGGTATTTTCTGGTCTTGGAGCTTCTACCATAGCCTTAACCTTTGACTTAGCTTTGTGCAGCCGTTGTTCATCGATCACAAAACCCAGTACTTCGATACTTGTTTTAAAATAATCGCATTTTATTACATTTAATCGCAAATCGCAGTCGTCTAAATGTCTAATTGCTCTAATGTCTTGCACAAACTCAACAGGTTTTCAAAGTGTTTTTCATCGGTATCGCCTGTAACATAAATTTTATCTAGATATGGGATGACACCGGGAATTCCCCTTAAACATTTTTCAACAGTTCTTTGAAATTCCTCGGGCCCAGACACTATACCTTCAGAGGCCTTGGTGTAACAAAAATATCTCATGTGTGTTGCAAATGTCTGTGGTGGTGTGGAAGTTTTTTTTACCGGTATTTGCATATACGCATGCTTCCAATTAAGTTGTGAGTATTTTTTACCTCCTTACAACACACGAAAAATATCTTCGATACGAGGCAGTAAATAATTATCCATAACAATAAAAGCATTTATTGTCATCTTGAAATCTCCACAAATTTTTACGTTACCGTTACTTTTGATAATCGGAATAATAGAAGTTGCCCAATCACTCGATTCTACACTCTCTAAGTGTCCCGACTGTAATAATCTATTTAATTCGACTTTAATTTCAATTTTTAACACGTGTGATGGATGTCTTGCTTTCAAAGCTATCGGCTTTGAGCCCTCTCGAATTTCAGCTTTAATTTCTTCGTTATTGTAATGACCTGGTTTATTTGAAAATAAGTTTGAAAATATTTTCGTTCTTTTCTCATGAATACTCGTTGGATTTAGCTAATACACTCTATTTACTTCGTTTGTTGACAATTCGAGAGGCCATAGTCTAAATGTTTGCAACCATAGCCGACCAATTCACGGCGGGCGTGAGCATGGCATTACCAAGCAATTTACCTGTTTCCTTTGATCATTTAATACTACGTCTAAATTTTCTAATCGACCAAGAGGATAAATTGGATCGCAATAATATCTGCGCAAATAAGCATTTGTCTTGCTCAATTTGTAATTCGGAAATTTCTCATGTTTTGTTTTATTTGAAATTACTGTATAAAAAGTTCCTGTATCCAATTCTATTTTCAATCGCGTTTCATTATTTATAATAACTTTTGAGATCATTGGTCTAGCATCGAGTGTGTTATTTGTTTTATCAAAATTGGCAATCAAATACCTATTGCTAATCGCGTGCTCACCTAAATGATAAAAATTATTTTTTTGATATAAATCCGGTCTACTGCTTCCTGCAACTTCTTCTCGAGTCTCTTTTTCTCTTTGTAGACATTGCATCTTGCCTCTTCCGTGTTTCTGCCAGCAAGCAACTTCAGAATGGCCTCGACATTTACAAAAATTACACATTTTGAACCTGTATCGACAATTATTAGCTCTATGATTCGGCTTGCTACAACAATAACACCGTTGCCCATCCGCGCTTCTATTATTATTTTCCCGCACTCGTGTTGACTTAACTTTTAATCTTCCGTGACTATACGTTTCTCTACGATCTTGATTACATTTTCCTTGACTCATTTGCGGCTGTTTGTTTTCGTAATTCGACTTAAGCGCGAAGAGTTGTTCTTGTGTGTTGTTATGTTCTAGCGTTGACTCTGATTTCGCGGCATTTTTCAGTGGACTTTCTCTGTTTATCGCTTCTGTTAGTGCTGTATCGAATGTTAGATTAGAAAAGCGTACATTCATACATATTGATGTAATAACCGTCCAGTAGCCCATACTGTAAAAATTGCTATAGTAAAATCACTATGCTCAGCATCGAAAATTCAGAAACCTATGCTTAGCACAGCAAATTCGCCATCGGTATGCAAAGTCACTATTCCGTCAGAGACTTTTTCCTATAGTATGGTAATCTGACAATTTAAAGTACAAAAGGAAGATTATGAAGTAAGTGTACAGTTTGTATGAAAAGCGTTTACTACTGAATTTGTTGCTATTTTTCACGAAAAATATGTTGGCTAGCTTAATACCAGCTAATATTAATTGTTTATTAATAAACATTACTTTTCCTAACTTCTATTCTCATAACAATTGCATTTCTACGATAAGTATGTATTATGTATTTATTTGTTCCATGTACAGAATTGATGAATTCTTTTTACATAATGGTTCCCTGCACAACAATCCCGTGTCTTTACATCGCCAAAAAAAAAACCTAATGCTTACAGATCATGTACAATACTCATTCAAGTTCTCTATTAACACAGTCCTTCTTTTAATTCACTTCTCCATTATCAACTATTATTCAATCTTAACTCGCTTAGACTTTGTCGCATCTCCGTATACGTACTTTTTCCATACGTTTGAATCCCGCATGATTGTAAAAATTCTGCCTCGCTCTCTGTAACATACACTTGCTTAGATCGGTTTACTCAACAATAGACGTTTTTCCTTTCACTAATATGTGGAGAGGTGTAACTCTCTTTTATTTCCGGGTTTCGCTTTCTCCGACACCTCAATTCTAAATACGCTCAATTTTTTCAAACTCTTTGCTAAATTTACAGAGGCCGGTGATCGAATCTCATTCTAGTAGCTCTGGTAACCTATCTTTAACTTTTTTGTTTATTTCCAGTAGCCACAGTCTTTTTACTTTAACTCATACCTTGCCGATTCTTGGTTTTATTTCTCTACGTGTTAATATGTGCTTCAATTTCTTCCGTTCTTTTTTACATGACTTACACCTTTCGTCTATGTATTCCTTGTTGCCTGCCCGTTCTACTTTCTCTTATCCATTGTTCTTTTATGTTTTCCTCAACTTGCCTGTCCTTCCAGGTTCCCTTGATTCCTGATACGTTTTTAAATTTTTTTGTAAAAGTCGCAATACCTTGAGTTCCCAATTTCGACCCAAATTTTTACATTTCTTAGTCCTCTTTTATTCTTATCCCGATTTCTAGTCCCTAGCTTGTTTATTCCCTCATTATAAAATACACGTGTTATTTTCTATCCCATCTCCTATTTTTATAAAAGCTGCTGCTACAGATTTATACCATTTACTGGGATTTATATTTTCTGCTCATCTTAGCTCCTCTTCCAAACAGATCTGAGGCCATCTGTCCTCTTTCATCTTTGTTATATGCATTATGTCTTTTTCTGTCCGTCTCATGATTTCTATCTCGAAGCTTTTTCTGTTAACCTTAATTTTCCATACGTAGGCCGGTGTATTTCAGCTTATACCCAGAGCCATCTTAACAAACATTTCTTATACTTTTTCTATTTTTTCCCACTTGTCCCATTCCCATATTTCTACCCAATAAAGGTACCCGGCTTTAACTATGGTATCTAATAAGTATAATCTTCAGCTCAGGCTCCCTATGTTGCCTCTCTTCCCGATTCCCGTCGCCATGTTCACTGCTATCTTAACTTTGTTTGATATTTTTACTACTTCATGTCTGAGCCTCTTCTTTATCGTAAACCAGAATCCTAAGTACTTGTATTCCACTACTACTCTAAATATTTCATTTCAAAGTACTAATTCTCTCCTTTTGCAAGCATGCCTCCTATTCTAAAGACCATAATTTCCGGTTTTTTTTATTTTGACCTGTAGTTTATTCTTCTTACAGTATCCCTCTACCTTCTTAAGCATCTTTTGTAACCCTTCTTTTGTGTCCGACACTGCTGCGACTCCGTCCGCAAACTTTGAGTTTAAAATATTTTTCTCTTCTGCAACTGCACCCCTTGTGTTTTTTTTTGTCATTCTTTTTCAAGATCTTCTAGATAAGCTGGGGCTTAGTGGGCATCCTTGCATGACTCCACAATTCGTTTTAAATTTTTCTGCGAATTCCTTTTGTGCTACTATTATTGTATTTCCTGTACTTATGTATACTTCTTTAACCATTCCCAAAAACTTTCCTTTATTGCCTATCTTTTTCATGATTACTACTAAGATTTTTTATTTACCTTATTAAATCTGTTTTAAAGTCTATGAAACATGCATACACTCTGCCCCCTTTGTTTTTAAGCATACTACTTATAATGCTGTTTCGAGCAAATATATGATTCCTAGTACTTCTATTCTCTCAGAAGCCTGGTTGACTTTCTTTTAACTTTTCCTCCGATTCTTACCATTTTCTTAGTCTGTTTGCCATTGTATTTGTAAACATTTTGTAACCTACATCCAGTAGAGATACCCCTCTGTAATCTTTAACGTCGTTTTCATCTCCTGTTTTAAGTATTAGATGTATGAGCGCCACCTGCGATACCGTTACTAGCGCTGCCTTACCAAATACTTTGTCTGGAATTATTGCTAGCTCACCTATCCAGAACGCTGTAAGTCCTTTAAAGAATTCTGCGAGTATGCTGTTTTACCCTGGTGCTGTATAGCTTCCCATTATCTTAAGCATCCACAGGACTTTGTTCCCTGTAATCCTTGCATTTAAGCTTTCATCCAATCCCTTATTTTCTTGTAGCGTCGACCCAGCCTTTAACTAACTTTCTGTTCTTACACTTTTCTCTCCTTGCCGTATCATATTCTGTTTCCCTAAAAGATTTTTAAAATGACTTTGCTACTTCTTTTTACTAATATTTGCCCCCTTTTTTTTCTTTGGTCCAAATTGCCCGACTGCTTTCCAAAACTCCGTCATTCCTTTACTGTCTTCCACTCTCTTCGACTGTTCATCCCTTTATTCCTCACAGCATCTTTTTCTGGTTTCCCTTAGATTTGTCTTCTACTTCAAGAGCCCCTTTATCCTCCTCCTGCTCTGAACTTGCACATTTTTTGAGCGTTGCCCATACTTATTTCTTCTGTGTTTTAATATTATTGTCACAATCAATTGTCCATTTTCTGCTTGCTTTTCTGATTATCTCGAGTTCTTTGCCCACCTTCCAAATATATTTAATAAGTACATTCTATCTTTCTTGCTTATGCATGCCCTCGATATTTAAATCCTTTTCTCTTTTTCCAATTTTATTGTTGTACTCGATACTTTTACTCTCTACCCACTTTAATAAAAATCTTTTATCCGATATGTTTTTAGTTTCTACCTTTTTCCAACCTTTTTATTTCCTACCGCTATGATTAATTCTACGGAAAATTTATCTGATTCCGACCTCAGAGTAATTTTCCACTTATTTATGACACCACCTTGTTCCTTTTCCAATTCGAGTACCAAATCGAGAACTTAGTTGCCGTTATCGGCTATAAAAATATACATCCCGTCCTAATCCCCTTCCGTTGCTCCGTTTCTAATGCTTAAACCCAATTCCTCGCAAAAATTAAGCAATTCGTTGCTATCTTTATTTACACTTTTATCCGAGGACTTTCTGCTTAATTCTCTGTCGCCTTCAACGTTTGCCTGCCATTCTCCGATTCTTGCGTGTCAATCCCCTACAATAAGTACCGAATCTTCTTTATTCATGCATTCATCTACAATTTCCTGAAGTTTCTCGATCATAATTTCTATTTTTGCATTGTGATATACGCCAATAACATTGATTATTTTATGATTCTTTAGTTTCAAACCTATGATAGTTAAAGCTGGATCTCATTTTTCTACCCTGTCTTCAACCACCCTTTTTTCAATACCAATGAAAAATCCTTTAGCACTACACTTCTTTGCCTCTGTAACTGCCGCTATTTAGTATCAACCATATTGAGTACCGAGATAATTTTTTACTTGGTTCGTTTTTCTAATATTTTCTATATTTCACGAAATAAATTTCAACTTATTCTATTACCCATAATAAACTAATCTCTTTTTATCGAAAAAACCGTCTTTTTCGTCTATATTTTTACTGTACTAAATCCTCCTGTAATCCATTATATGCCCACTATTGATCTTCGATATTTAGTTTTAGATACTCCCTACGAACCTGTAATCCTTTTTTTTTCTTCCGCCTCTCTCCCTCTCATGAACTTAGTGACTTCTTTTTCTCTTCCCGTAAGGTTGTTTTCTAGCCACAAATTAAACCCTTAAATATTCCCTTTTTTTGCATTATTTCTACTTTATTTTTTAATAAATTTAGTTCGACTTGAAGTTCTCCTCTAACTGCTCTTGTTCTAATTATCTGCTCTTCTACACCTACTTTGTGGTACGAAATTTCTTTCAATTCTTTCATTTTACCTCTTCCGACCGTTCGTATTCCTCTTACAAATTGTTATTATTCCTTCTCTCTTTTTCTTGTATCTTAACTCACTTTCATTCATACCTTTTAATATCCGCGTTGCATTTACATCACCTGTACCATTAAAATTAAATATATCGTTTTCCGGCCCATCAAATGCTTTTTCTTTGCTAGAAAACATTTCTATGTTTGTTTTGTTCGTCGTTATAATAATTACATTTCCAGTATTGTTCATATTCACACACTGGCTGCTCTTTCTACTCTTCTTTTTCCTAAGTTAGATTCCTACCTATTAATCTTCCGTATATTATGGATCCGATTTGCTACTCTTTTAATTAGTTCCCCTTTATGAATATTTACAAATTCTAGTCGCCTATCCGCTTTTCCAAGCTCCTCTCGCAGCTCTTTATTTTCTCATACTATTTTATTGATTACGTTTGCTGTACAGCTCCCAGTTATTTAAAGCTCACGTCTTTTTCGTTTTCCCCGCTTTAATTTTAATTTAAATTGTTGAATTTATTTTTGTATTACCCTGCACGTATTAAAGTCTACTACACTATTTTCATTGTTCTCCGACTTTGCTCGATTGATTACATTCACCCTCATGTCATTATTATCGCCGTTGCTGTTGATGCTGCTGCTGTCGCCTCTACCATCGTTTACGCTGCTACTATCGTCACCGTTGTTGTTGTCGACTTCTCCATCTGTCCAATGTATTTCCTGTATTGTAGCCATCTGGTGTTCATTGTCTGTACCAGCTTCAACTTCCGTAATTACCATCGCTTGCTCCTCTGTCACAGCTGCCTGTCGTAACTTTGGGTCTGCGTCAACCTTCCTTATCCTCGACATCTCCATCATCGGTATTATCTCTGTTTTGCTACCGTTTCCATTTGACTGTTTTTCGCTGTTGCAACATATCATGCCCGTTATTTTTTGCAGACTTCAATCCGTCTGCCCCTCTAGTACTGATATCTCTTCTTCCATGGCCCTCTTTTTATGCCTCTCGTTGTTCTTCCGCTCGTTTTTTCTCTTGAAACTGTTTGTCTTGACTACCTTAGACCCTGCTCTTAACTTTCTCTTTCTTCTCTTCCTAGTGTTTTTTTCCTGATTTTCCTGCTCTGTATCCTCATGGTCTGATTTAACTAACATCTCAATGATCCTGGCTTACGCAGCTCTTTAGCTGCGTCATTTTTTACTCCTGTCAGACTATTACTTTTTTCATTTTTCATAACCACTTCACTGCCTTCTTTACTTTTCTTCTCTGTGTTCGGTTAGCTGTCCCTATCTCGCTCGTTGACTGCCTCATTATTCCTGGCTCGAGCTAACCTCTGAAACACTTTTATTTTGCTTTTCATTTTTTCTCGTGATTTTACAAACTTTTGCACTAGCTATCACTTTCATGTCATTCTAGCTTTACTAACTTCACTTTCATCACAATTTTTTAAATTTTTACTACTTAAGTTCTCGGCAAATCTTAAAGACTCTTGACTTTATGCCCGAATGTCAAAGCGTCCCAACACGATTTCTTAACGATATATATGTAATATTACCATTATCTCGTAATTTTGCTACACAATATAGGAAAAATATCATCCTCGAACCTTGATTGCTCAATTAACTTCCATTATTTCATAATATTCTTTACCGCCGGTCATACTTACACGTCGTGAAAACTTCTTACACAGTATCATCTTCCGACCACTCTTTTACACTCAACAGCTTTTAAAACTTGTTTTTTTATCCTATAATAACATAATTACTTGATTTATGTCGACTAAGCTTGATACATGATTGTCTACAGTATTTCTTAAGCTCTCGTAACCCGCCTATGATGATTGAATTTTTATTTCAGTAGATCCTCAATTTTCCACCAAGCCTTGAATTCCTGCCACATAAGCCATGAGTAAATAAATAAATAAATAAATAATCAAATAGCATTTGGTATATCTTTAAACTATTTCTTTTTAATCTATACCATTTTTTTCTGTTGTAATACTTTTTTTTTTATTTTTCTTTAAAAATCTTTGTAGTCAGCTTCTATATGAAAAATTGTTTCTAATGCTTGAGTAATGTAACTTCATTGAACTCTTTTTAGTCATGAGACCGAAAAAGCAAATTATTTTTATTCTATTTTAATACTCTTTCTACTTATATTAAAAATAAGGACTTCCGTTTTACTTTTATATAAAGTTCAAATTGTATCTCTTTCAAATGGTTTTAAAATTCTGAACGTATCTAACATTGCCTAATTATTTAAAGCTAAAAAAACAATATTATAGGCATAAGTTAAATAACATATTTATGTCCCTCTTATGACTCTCTTTTTATCTTGAAATTGTTTTTTGAGATCTGCTATATACAGATAGAAGTAACTGAAACTCGACGAGCAACCCTGCCCAACCCTTAAGGTGCTATAGAAAATTTTTGATATTATATTTTTATTTGTTATTAATGGTATCGTTGTTTTATATTGTTTTCATGCTTTTCATTGGATATTTACTGAAACCTTTCTATTATCATTTAAAGTTTTTCTTTTATCTCTGCATAC
This sequence comes from Copidosoma aretas, assembly GCA_030522625.1. Lineage (NCBI taxonomy): Eukaryota > Metazoa > Arthropoda > Insecta > Hymenoptera > Encyrtidae > Copidosoma > Copidosoma aretas. The sequence continues at coordinate 17,154 of JAPYYV010001954.1, forward strand.
AAAGCTGTGTTTAGGTCTACGAAGGCTGCATCATCTTTCACCGATTTTATCATTAGCTACTTGAACTACGTTAGTTCAAATGTACACAGAGTAGACCTATCTCTTCTGAAAACTGCCACAACTTCGGGTTATATGCCTTTTTCTTCAGCTTCCATTACAAAATTTTTTCTAAAAATGTCTGCGTAAAATTTATATGCTATTGACAATAGAGACATACCTCTGCAGTTTCTTGTGCTATTAAGATCTTATTTCTGTTAAAATTTAACTATCAAAGCTATTCTTAAATTGTCTGGATGTTTTTCTTCTCTCTAAACTTTATATAGCAAGTCGATAGATTCATACAATATTTAATTACCATGAAATTTTAAAACTCCATTTAGAATTACATCTTTATCTAAAGCTTTCTTTAACATCAAAGTTCAGACAGTCTGTAGAACCTCTAAACTTAAGAGTAACTGTACTTTAGTGTCCTTCTATGATATGCATTTTCTATTTCTGATGTTTTTCGTCCCCTCTGTAATCTTTTTAACTGCAATATTGTTTTTCTTAATATGATTTTTATTTCTAGCATTTCAAAAGTAATTCCATACTTTATTTCGATTTTCAATACTTTTTAGCTGAGTTTCTTCTAACTCTTTTAAGATTTACCTCTGTGTCGTCCTACAGTTTTCTTCTTTTTTTTTTCTTTAAGGAATAATTCTTTTGTATTAAATTATTGATCTATTTGCACTTCTCTTGTTGATCTTATCGACTTTAACCTACTATTTTTTTTTGTCTAGCGTCCATTTCTTGCATTTATTCTCTTACTTTGCAAATGTCTTACTTATAACTTATTTTAAAACAAACCAAACATTTTCAACAGTGTCTATTTCTTTCATATGTTTTTTCTCTAAAGCTCTTTTGCCTTATATGTGAAGTAAACCATGATCTTTCAAGTCCCATCGCCTCCTTTTTAAGAAATTCAATTAAAATGTAGAGGGATAAGTAATCTGATTATACTCTGTTTCTATCCTTAGAATCTTTTACTAATCCTGAGCAACAACTACTGACTAAAATATAATCAACCACATAGTCTCCTCTGGCGCTTATGTACGTGAATCCACTCTCGTTGTCCTATTCCATCACACCATTTGAAATTGTGATTTTCTTATCTTTAACTACCACTGCCAGTAAAAAAACCTTTATTACTAATAGAATCGTCTTTGCTCTTTCTTAATCATATTCATTCTGATTGTGTATCGAGAAAACTTCTTTTTCCTGCCTGTTCTTAAATTAAACTTTCTTGCTACTTTAACTTTTTTTTCTTCACTGAAGTCGCCGAATTCTTTATCGTTTGAACCCTCCGTAGAATCACTGGTATAAAACATCTACCATACACTTAACTTCCGTATTCATACAGTCGTTATTCGAATGAACTTCCTCAATCCTTCTCTCATTCAATCTATAGTCTTGACCCCGTTTACATACTATTTTCTTACAATGCAATCGCGCATCTTTGTAAAAATACTGACTTGCTTTCTTCGACTTTGTTACCTCAATTCCTAATCAGCTGAATTTTTTTTAACTCTGCTAAATTTACAGAAGCCGGTGATTAAGTTTTCTTTCAGAGGCTCTAGTATCTTAAACTTCTTTGTTTGTTACCAATAGTCCCAGCCTTTAAAGTTCTTTAACCCATAACTCGCTGAATTTTTTTTTAAATTTCTGTACATGGTAATATTTGCTCCAATTACTCCAATTTTTTTTTACATGCCCTACACCTTTTGTCTATAAATTCCTTGTTGCCTGCCTTTTCTATATTACAGCACTATAATCTTGCCTATCGCTGATTTATTTCTCCTTTAAGTTGCCTGTCCTTCTCGTATTCCTCTAGTTCTGGTACGATTTTTTTTTGTAACAGCTGCAATACCATAAATTTTTAATTGCGGTTAGATTTTTTTTCATTTTATGATCCTTTTTTATTTTATCCCTATTTCAAGTCCCTTCTTCAGCTTGTTTATTCCTTTATTACCGAAGACACGTTTAATTTCTATCTTGTTCTCATATTCAGTTGCTGCTACTGATCTAAGCTACTTATTTGGACTATTATTCTCCGCACATTTCAGCTCCTCTTCAAATAAATTCTAGGTCATGTCTCCTCTTTTATCTTTGCGGTATGCAGTATGTATTTATCTGTACTTCTCATGATTTCTATCTCTAAGGTTTTTCTGTTAGCCTCCATTCTCCATAAGTAGGTCGGTGTATTTCTAGTAATGCCTACAGCCATCTTAACAAACATTCCTTGTACTTTTTCTATTCTCTCTCACTTTTTCTATCCCTATATTTATACCGTATAAAGGCTTTAAAAATGATATGCACTAAGTAAAATTTTCTGCTTAAGCTTTCTATGTTAGCTATTTTCCAAATTTCTCATACCATGTTCACTGCTTTTTAACTTTGTTTGACGTTTTTACTACATGACAACTAAGCGCATTTTTTGTCGTGAAGCAGAATACTAAATATTTATATTCCCTTGCTACTTTAAGTTTTTCATTTGCAAAGAACCATTTCTCTCTTTTTGCAAGCTTGCATTCCTTTCTAAAGACTAAAACTTCTTAATTACAGTGGCCCTATAGGTTGTTAAACATACTTTTTTTTGTGTCCGATACAGCTGCTACATCGTCCGCAAGCTTTAAGTTAAAAATATTGTTTCCTCCTACAATTGTACCTTCTTTCTTTCTTTTTTCACATTTTTTTCAAAATTTTCTAGATTAATACTAAATAAATTAAGGCTTAGTGGGTATCCCTGCCTGACTATACAATTTGTTTTGAATTATTTTGCGATTTTTTTGTCTGTTACAATTTTATTTTCTGCGTTTCTGTATTAGAAACTTCTATCATTCCCAGAAACTTTACCTAAATGCCAGTCTCTTTTATTTTTTCTATTAATATTTTCCTGTTTCCCCTATCCAAAGCTGTTTTGCGGTCTGTAAAACATACGTATAATCTGTCTCCTTCGTTCTTCAGCTTATTATTTATAATGCTGTTTATAGTAAATATGTGGTCCCTAGTACTTCATTTCTTTAAGAAACCTGCCTGACTTTCATTTAATTTTTTCTCCGATTCCAGCCATTCTCTCAGACTGTTTGCCATTATGTTTGTAAGCATTTTGTAACCTACATCCAGTAAAGATACCAGTGAAGATAGCCCTCTATGATTTTTAACGTCATTTTTGACTACTGTTTCATGTATTGGATATATTTGCGCCACCTTCCATTTCTTTATCAGCTCTGCCTTACCGAATACTTTGTCTAAAATTATTGCTAGCTCGCCTATCTAGAACGCTGAATGTTTCGGGCAATCCCCTTTCCCCTGCCGCTTTATTGTTCCTTATTCTCTTAAGCATCCACATAAATTCATTACCCTTCGACCTAACCTCTATCTGCACTGTCTCTGCCTTTTGCTGCTGCTGTTGCTGTGGTGCCATAGTGTTGCAGCGTGTTCGCCTGGTGCTGTTGCCTGTTGTCTGTCTTTGCTGTCAGGGCTGTGAGTTCCGGTTCTCGATGACGTGGTTGTGTAGCGGTCGTATTTCAATGAGGTGTTGGCCGCGTTCGTGTTGTTTTCAGGCGCTGCTCTGTGCAGGTAGAGTACTTGCTAACTGCCCCCTTCCCCGGCCGTCTGCACTGCCCTCGTCGGCCTCTTGGCAGACTGTTTATCTTGCTCGGGGATCTATTTACCTAAGGCTCCTTGCCAAGACGTGCATTTGCCGCTCCCTCCCCTAATTTCCAACTTTCGGGGTTTTATGAGCAGCATCTTTGGCATCCCTCAATTGGCGACCGATGATAACTACTTTTGCTGCGTGATCAGCATTTACTCTACCAACGGATAAGACCTTTGTGTTTAAGTATACTGTTTTATTGTACTATACAAGGGCACTTATGAGAGACAAACCATGAGCAAATCTTTTCGATTGCATGCTACGGCTTAGTGTTATATTTCGGTATAATACTAGCTTTACCACTCTCGCTGACGGAACACTTGACATCTCCTGTTTCCAAGCGTGTTTGTTTATGTTAGATCTGTTGGTTACTGTCTATTTATTTTGTGTACTGGGTGTCAAGATGTTCTAGGTATAGCTATAACTTTGGATAAGTTTACATCTAACTTTCAGTTTTAGTTTTGCGTAACGTCGCGTCACTAGTGAAGTTTGTGTGGGAGCGTGTATGTAAGTAAATGTATTGGTTTCCCGATGTCCGTGAAAGTCTGTGCGTTTAGTTAAACATGCCCAGTATTGGATGACATATATGTTGCGCATATTGTCTTAGTTGTACGTTTGGCATTTATATGTCGCTATGTATGCAAAACTGTTTAACTTTTTCTGTTACTATACAATTATTTAATTTTTACCATTTATGTACAGTTACTTAGTCTCATATCTTTTAAGCGCGTATGCTTTTGCTTTTTCTTTTGAACGCGTTTTCTTTATATTTTGAGACAGCAGTACTTAGTAATATTTCGATTATACCGTATACTTACTTTTACGGGGAGGGGGGGGGGGGGGGGCGGTTACCGTTAAAGTGTACCGTCTCATCTAGATGCTATGATTTGAAGCTGCATATATGCTACTACCTTTCGATATGTCTAACAAGTATCGAAAGTGTAGAAAAGGTATTTCCAAGAACGCGTAGAGCTGCTCATTCTGTCATAATACTTTTACCTCGGGCTGTACTCTTGCATGCTCCCGCGGTGGCGCCACGGTTCTGATTATTGTAGTCGTTCATACCGCTGCTAGATGAGGAGACGTATTTAGGGTAGAATGACGCCGAGCACTAGCTTAAATTTGTCCTTAGCCCGCTTAAACATTTTTTAATCGTCTCGTGACTTAAATAGAGCACATCAAGATTTCTCTGTGCTCAATGATCTAATAAACAATAGCTATACTTCCTCTACTTTCCCACTCCTTGGATGAATAAGTTCAACTATAGTAAATAAAGGCCGGATGTGGAGTGCATATCTTCATTGATAACATGACAATCGTCGACTTTTCGCTGTTCACAGACAGCCTTATCAAGACATAACTTATCTGCTAGACTCGAGCAGGTGCCTCAGGCACTCCCTACCATTGCCTGCGTGCCTATAGGT
>JAPYYV010001955.1:0-57846 GCA_030522625.1 Copidosoma aretas
CCAGGTTAATAGGGTAAAAATTCGTGTAACGCAAGAATTTTGGCAGTTTTTTGGGCTTCTTGGACCACTGTGCGTCGTCGCGCTCATGCTCTACCACTTACAGAGAGCAGCTGTCCTAGACGGTGGAGTATCAACACCATCACGCAAGATAACAGCTATCCTATAGAAATAGGTACAGACAGTACCCCAGTAAACTGGTAGCACTGCTCCCACTATTTGGTATCGCTGCTGCGCCAAAAAGGAGAGCAGCTCACTCAAGTTGTGAGAGCACTGCTAATCCACAGTATGGTATATTAGCCGTCTTGGTTGGCACTTTAGCAGTGCCTAAGTTCTCTCAGTGTGGGTAGGTGTCCGTTTTGAGAACTCTGACCTCTTATTAGCTTTAATGGTTATGCGTTAAGGTCCATTTTCATACACACTAGAATCCAGCGTCTAGCGCGTAGCGTATTGGTCACGTAACATATTGAGCGTACAAACTAAACAGTGTTGAGTTTACACGCCTTACCGAAATCTTGACTTTTCTGGGTAGGTTCCGAAACATAACCTTGGTTACATTCTGGTAACTGAAACGTAGCACAAAATTTATTTGAGACTTATTTAATTCACCGATTAGTAACTCAGTTGACATTCGAACCCAACAATCTACCTACCCATCCCTGCACGTTAAGGTGACAAATAGATATATACCAGTTACAATATTCAATTAGATCTATCTATTTGTCATCTTAAAGTCATTCTCTGTAAGTTTTAAATAGACACTAAGTATAGTCCAGCGCGTAGCGTATTGGTCACGTAACATATTAAGCGTACAAACTAAACAGTGCTCAGTTTACACGCTATACCAAAATCTTGACTTTTCTGGGTATGTTCTGAAACTTAACCTCAGTTACTTACCTGGAACATAATCGTGACATAAAATTTTTTTAAGACTTATTTCATTCACCGATAAGTAACTCAGATGATTTTCAAAACAAACCCTCTACCTACTCATCTCGGCACGTTAAGGCGACAAAGAGATATATACCAGTTACAATAATCAATTAGATGTCTAAAAATGAGTATTAGAACCTTCAAAGTCATTTACAAGATATTCTTCAATAACTCATGAAAATATTTTTGCTCGTATGTCTTAGACTTCATGAAAGACAAAATTTTCTTACAGTATGAAATATTTTTTCTACACTTATAAAACTAACTTTTTCAACATTGATTTTTCTACCTACTCATCCCTGCACGTTTAATAGATATGTATCAATTACAATAATCAAGTATATGTATTTATATGTTATCTTAAAGTTATCCCCAGTTTTGAACAGTCTTTATGCTTATGCCGCGATCCCAACAAACACATTTGTCCAAGATTTCTGAAAACTTTATTCCGAAAGACATCTTGACGCTGGCATTTAAGACACCTACAATATTCCTTTCAGAAATCTTGGACCAATGTGTTTGTTGGGTAACACATTGAGCGTACACTGGACGGCAAGATATTCGCGACCCCCTCCTCTTAACAGTTAAGTACCGCTGCCTGCGCAATCGGCGTATGTGCAGCAGTACTCAACTGTTAAGGAGGGTCGTGAATATATTGCTGGCCAGTGTACAAACTAAACAGCGTCCATTTTACACGCCTTACCGAAATCTTGACTATTCTTGGTAGGTTTCGAAACTTAACCTCGGTTACTTACCTTTAAGTTAAACATGACATAAGATTTATTTAAGACTTATTTAATTCACCGATCGGTAACTCAGTTGACTTTCGAAACCAACCCTCTACCTACTCATTCCTGCACGTTTAAGTGACAAATGGACATATACCAGTTAAAATATTCAATCAGATGTATTTACTTTTCACCTTATAATCATCCTCTGTAAGTTCTGAATAGCCACTATGCTTAGGCCGCGGTCCTATGAAGCACGTAATGCGTAGGCGTAACCTCTTGAGCCCCAGAGAGTGAGAGAGAGGTCAAATACGCAAACCTCTCTCTCCCTTCCATGATCCTAATGGTTACATGGTACACTAACCTTAGATAGGCTTTTTCTGATATATTTTAGGGCCTTCTGCACAACGTTGCGTTCAAAAATTTTTCATATTTTTTTTATAGATGTAACTTTAGGGACTTATGTGCCCCGTAAACAGTACTGAAACAGGTAATACAACAAACAAATGAATGAAAGGGAAACAAATAAGCAAGTTGATCGTACCATAGTTATTGCCTGCCATAATAATAGATGAAGTATCGTTACTTCTGTCTCCTGATTCCTTATTAAACTGCATTTGAAGATCAGCAGTTACTTCTCCAGTCATGTCGGAGTTATTAAAATTAGTATCTGTTAATGTACTGCATAACTCTGCAGTAACGTTTCCGATTTCACTTTCTTCATATTCCTGTACATAAGTATAAGCACAACAAAAATATATATTGTTGTTTAAGTAGTAAGCTTAGACAAAAAGGTTATAGTACACATACTAAGATAGCAGTATTTAGTTGCAATATTTAATCTCACCTGCATATGGGAATCATGACTCCAGTCTTCTGAAGACGTCATTTTTGAAACTGAGCAAAAAAACAGCTTTTAAGCAAGATAAACTTCTTTTCCTTTTATTTATAAAACCTAGAGGCACGTGTCGCCGCAGTCACCGTTTGTTTAGCTATAAGACAAGTTTATGTTATTGCTGTTGAGCGTGGTGTCAGAGGTCTGTTCGTGGAGGTATTGAGGCAATTGAGCCATAGAGATATTAGAATAGAGCACGCGATGCCTATTGAATCGTGTAATTCACAGTGGTCTGAGAAGAGCCTGGGAGAGTGAGAGAGAACGCTGCAAGAAAACCTGTTTTGACAAAGTCTAATTGAATGAGAGGGGGGCTTTCTTGCAGCGTTTTCTCTCTCACCTCGGACCAGGCAGCCAGGCTCGTCGCGTGCTCTATTCCAATATCTCTATGTATTGAGCTGCAACGAGAGGGATTTGGAATCGTTCTATGGAGTAGCTTAAAGTTAACTAAAGTTTTTTTAAGGTAACTGAAAGTTATACGTATGCGGATTCCATGCTCCATGTAATATAACCGCGCCCTAATAGACCACAGACCATCAATGAAGAACACAACAGACCAATCAGCTCATTTCCCGCATTCCAGTGACACATGCTATAGTAAATACTTTTCATACACTTTATATTCTCCGTGTGCGGTACTACGTTGCACTGAATTACTGCCATCTCAATAACTTATTATCACCGCGGTACAAGCGTGCCTACTAATCATCGTGTCAAGTAAGACGTGCATCTCTTTGTGTTGTAAGAAAACGCACTATTGTCGGTTATTTTTACTTCATTCACTGGCTATGTTTGTTATTTAGTGCAGTCCATTAATATTCGTGTAATGAATCTTTTGAAGAGACACCACGAGGAACTGAAGTTGTGCCTAGCATGGTCGTTAACCTTGAAAGGGACAATGGATTACGCTCCACCGACACACGCGAGAATCAAGACTGTAGAAGGTGGTTCTATCTCTGTACTGCCGCTTGATAAGATTCTTGACTTTCAAAGCATACCCCTAAAGAATATCATAGACTTCGACAAGAAAAAGATTTACACTGCTGTAATGCCCACGTAAGAAAATCATGAAGAAGATGAACATTGCGAGGATAAAGAAATCGCAGTACAAATTGCAGATCTGGCAAGTAAGTTATATTCCAGTATTAATTCGTTTGTTTTAATTGGTTTTTGGTAGCAAAATAACCTTGCAGTTATAAATTATTTGTTTTGTTGCACTTACGTTCCTCAAGTCGTGGAAAAACGTCATATACTTGCCAATGGAGAAATAAATTTTGAAATACATACCGTCAAAACATACTCTTCATTTTTTAATTTTATCTGCTGGTTCTTCGTAATTAATATTTATGTAATAAGCACTCCAGTATTCATTAATTGCCCACTGCATGTACTACTCTAGTATGATCATGTAACGCATTGTATCTACTATTCCAGTGATAACAAAAACTATTAGTCAGAGCTGTATTTGCACCAGAGTTCTCTTCGTGTAGTTGGCCAACAACTTGACTGACAACTTTTGTCATTGGTTAGTTAAAAAGAACATATTGCGCATTGCCAAATCCGTAGACAAAATAAGCTTGCCGAAGGAATTTGTCTAAGAAATATTTTAAGTCATTTTTATGATGTGTCGAAGATAGCAATTCTCGATGACATTATTGTGTCTGCAAGCTCTGTTCCGTACTTTCCATCAGGTGGTGGCATTACAGTACGTTGCGTTACTCTACGCTATTTCCAGGGTTTAAGCTGAATCTTTAAACTGCCTTCAAATTTTATTTAATATAACGTAAGAAATCGAGTTTGCTTGATCTCTACCGTACACTTCTCTCTCACTTCCATAATCCCAAATTTGTTCGTAATGCGGATTTTGCACACCAATTGTCTGGGTGAGACTTGTATTTTGCTAAGCTGCAAGCTGTTGCAATATCTTAACGGAGCTTTAGACGATGTAGTGTGGCATAAGACGACATTAGCGTGACTTCTACCTCTTTTTAACGTGAATCTGTGCTTGCGTAATGTGCCAAAAACAAGCCTACTATACGAAATATACCTGCAGAAGAAACTTGTCTTTAAAATATCTGAAGTCATTTTTAAGATGTATGGAATACAGAAATTTTTGATGGAATTATTTTGTTTAGGAGCACTGTTTTGTACTTTCCATACTTAAGCTGTAGACGATATAAGGTGTCATAAGACAACATTAGCGCAACTTCTTTACGTTTGACAAAAATCTCCACCATGTATTAATTATGTACCTCCAATTGGAATATCATTATTTTATAAATCACGCAATTTACGATCAACGATTTCCACTGCTTTCTTAGGTATCGTTGATGCTTCATCTCAAATAATAACATCTGCATCGCTTGATTTTGTTTTATGAGATTGTAATTCTAATACAACAGTTTTAACCATACTTAAATCTAAAGTTCATCGAAACGTCCTGTGACTTGTCATTCCTTTAGGACGTAAAATAGAGACTATGCCTGTCCACAACATCGATACAATTTTTGTTTCCTACAGAGAGGAGGTAGTAAATTAATGTTTTGGGTACGAAAATGTTTCACCAGATCCTTGTGGACCATCTACAAAAAATGTTTTGTTATAAGAAATTATGATTTCTTGAAAAATAAACTGTTGATCTGTATTTAATTGAAAAGAAAAATTGGTAAAAAGTTTTTTATCAAGCTTTATAGACTCTTCATTTTGAGAAATTTTTGTCATGAATGTTTTAGGTTCAGGTAATCCATAGTCTTTACATGACAAATTATCATAATTAAAAATTTCGTTTAGGTGTGATACAGTCTTATCATCAATGTTTTCAGGAGAATCTTTAGGAAATTTTTTCTTTAATTGACTTTAAATAATATTCTCTCGAAAGTTTTCTGACATAAAAAACAACGCAAAAAATTTCGTAATTGAAATGGTAATATGACTCTAAAAGCTTCTCAAAAAATGTTGTCTATTCGTGAATCATGATCAATTAAACCTAGTTGTAAAGCAGTTTCTTTATAACTACCATATTATACACCATTAAATGTTTTTAAATCATCAAAGGATATTTTTCCTCTGATCTTATTAAATACTAGCTTTAAATAGAATCTTTCTAGATCTTTTGGTGATACAACATTTAATTCACCTATAGAAATATTTTTTTTGTATATTTACATTTAATCCAATTTTTTGTCTGATTATTAAATATGAAATATTCCAGAATATTTGCATATTTTTTAGTTCTCGCAAATTCTTCCCTTTGATTTGATTCAACCCACGCTGTTAAGGATGTCTTACAATTAATAATAGCTTCATCAATTTTGTTTTCGTCAAAAATTATTTTCTGTCTATTCTTAATGTGTTCTGGTAAATGAAAGACTGAATGACTTTGACCACAAAGGGGGAGTTCTTGTATTCGCCATGCTGCTTCCATTGGACTTCAATAACGAGCATCAGTATATTGTAAAATTTCATCGTGTGTTCCATTGTGATTATTCCTTTTTATTGATATACAAAAAGCTCCTTTAATACCTTTGTAAATATAATAATTGATACATTTTATTCTTTTAATTGAAGCGCAACATTCATCATTTATATGGCAATTATATTTTATTACCAAAAAATACTGTAACGTACTAGCATATAATTATCTACTGGGATTTTAACATTACTGTTTTTAATTTTGTAAATATGATTTTCATGAACATAATTGATTCTTTTATATTTAGGATATCAATTTACTATTAATGTAGTATATGAGGCAAATTTTTTCGGAAATTTCGTCATGCACACATTATTATTCTAATCGGAACAAGGAGTATTGTCTGAATGTGGGGTCCATGAGGAATGTACTTGATGATTAATTTATTTCATCGTAAGAAATAGAAATGACATTACAATAACTGAAAAAACTATCAAATTTTCTCATTTGTGGTCAATTTTTAAAATTTAAAAATTGCAAAACAATATACGTTCAATCGATGACAAATGTTAAAGGTAGTTATATCTCAAATTGAAATAATTTTAAGAACTTCAGGTAACTTTGCACATAGTTAAAATAAAATCTAATAAGTACTCCACTACAATTTTGTGACCCTAGAAATCTTAGGAGGCAAAATACCACTGTTTATTTTTTTGATACTTTAACATGGATGCTTATGAAGAAATGCCTTTTATTGTACATAAATGATGTATATTATACAAAATAATGATGAAGTTTTGTCGATATTTTTTGTGTATCACAAAAATATCTAATGATGTTATTTAATTTTACAAAACAATAAAAACACATATGAGTGGAATGCATCGCAAGTCTACCTCCATGTGGTGCATTCTGGGTAATGCTGAATGGCTTGCGCCTACTTTGAACTTATTAAATTTATGTTAAATTCAGTTTTTAACAATATATCTCCATATTTTGTTACTTTGATATTGTTTTGCACTTAATATTACTAAATGTATCAATATGTACTTGAGAATATCTTCAAAAAATTGTAAAGTATTTTAACAAGGATGTTTTCGAACATTTTCCAAACTATCTAAATTTGTCGAACTATTTTTATATTATTAGAAATATCTGATCGTTCTTTTTCGATAGGTAACAATTTTTTTTTTTTGAAGGAAATAAGCATATATTTATAATCCCTTGATCTTTATGGGATGGGATCGTGGAAAAGAGATTAGAGATAAAGTTAAAACATATTTTAAACATGTATACACTGTAGTAATAAAAAGTAATAGTAAGCTATTCCTTAAAGTTTTATTCGATTGGAGATCCATGTTACGATTGTTAGGAGCGCAGTAAAATAGATTTATTGATTTAATAGATAGAACAATGAAATTAGAAAATCTTTAATATATTTGATTTATATATAAAAAGCGAACTTGACCAACACTTTTAATATAGACCAAAATTTTATAATATTCAATATATAATGATTCTACAAATCTATATTTTAGATACATTATTAGTGTCCAAAATTAAATGATCTGAATTCAATCAATGTTTTAAATTTGTCTATTCACCAAATAAGTCATGCGGGCTAAACAGAAAATTTCAAGTGATATTTTGTAGCCATTACCTCACCAATAAATTTGTCAAAAGCACGTTAAAAATAGCTATTTATTGAATTAAAATCGTAAATCTTCCAAACAAATGAATATTGTAACGTGAAGTTTATAAGTAAAATACTAGAATAACCTAGTAATCGGGATTTCCAACGCTGTAAGCAACATGTATTGAAGATATCGTAATAGTTTTTTTTTGTCTAAAAGAACAAGTATGTACGATAATTATAGTTTTTTTCTTAGAACAAATCGGTTATATAGGTTATGTGATGGTTATAAAAAATGTATAATAGTATTATATTTATGTATTTGCAAAATTCATGATTTAAATTAGAAAAATTACGATTTTTGTCGTGATCCTGGCAGGTTTTACGGTTAGGAAACAGCTAAAAAACGTTGTCAACCTTTTTTTAATATTTTTAAATACAACAGCTCTAGCTTTAATGAAATTGTATTAAGTTTTTTGTGAGATAAACTGTATATTCATAAAGATAACAATTTTCCGTGTCATTCCGATAAATTTGTAGGTTAGAAAACGGCTACAGAAATTTTTTTATACTTTTTCCATACAACCAAATATTTAGGCTGCAAGCTTCACTAAGTTTTATAGTACATTATTCACTAGTTCAGAAAAGTCACAATTTTGATTGAGAAATAATCTGAAATTCAAATATGTTTCTTATGCTATTTCTAGATTTTCATATACAAACGCTACAAGCAACAGTAAGTTATATATTACAATATTTATTTGGTAGAAAGATTCACGGTTTATATTCCACAAATAACTATTTTCAACTTGCTTTTGACAAATTGGTAAGTTTAGTAATGGCTACAAAACATTACTGAGACTTTCTCTATTTTAATTAATATGGAAGCTGTAAGCTACAGTAATTTTTTTAGTACTGTATGTATCTATTGGTTCAGAAATTTCACGATTTTATTTAAAAAATGACGATTTTTTTTTTGGCTTTCGACAGTTTTGTAGGTTAGGAAACGACTTAATAATGTTACTAATACTATTAATTAATTTTTTTACATAACATTTACAGATAGCAGTAAGTTTAATGTTCCAATATTCAGTTGTTAGGGAGATTTAATACTTTCGTTCATGAAATAATGATTTTTCACGTGATTTTAACAGTTTTGTGAGTTAGAATATGAGTGGAGAACGTCACTTAAGATTCTTTAGCACTTCTTGATGTATAAGCTTCTAGCTAAAGAACGTTGCATAATACTGGATTCTTTTTTTAAGGATATTTACGATTTTTAGTAGATAATTTTTTTTTTTACATTATTTTTAAATTTTTTGTAGATTAGGAAACGACTTGGTAGTATTGACTATAGTTTTTCTGTATTGCCAATGCAATAACCTACAAGCTCCAAAAAGTTTTATCGTCCTACCTCACTCCGTTCTAGAGATTTACGATTTTGAGATAAAAAACCCGATTTTGACCACTGTACGTCGTCAGCTAGCATGTAAATATAACCACGGAGAAGATATGCAATGCTACGATTGTGGCTCTTAGATTAAAAATATAATATTAAGGTGACTGCGATCCATTATTTCTTCAAACAAGAGTGGCATGATTCTTTTAAGATCAGCAGGAAAACTAATAAAAAACGTAGGTATAAACATTTACATCCAATCAAAACATTGCGTGGCTGCATAATCCCCTGTCAACCGATAATTTTATACGCTAACAGTTATCATGGTGCTGTAAGAAAATTGCTATGCTTCAAACACTGTCAAGCTTGAAAATGTCATATTGCTGCCGAAAAAGCAATGCCCAGAAGTTTGCGTTTGATAAGAGTTCCCCAGAAATCTAGAAGATACCCGCACAATTAGTTAGGATACAGAAACACATGACGAGAAACTGGATTACGGGCAGGACGTGTCATAACAATCAATCTGTGGAAAATAACAGAAGACATGGAACAGCAAAGTGAAAGTATGGCCATGTCTGGAGTTATATGATTCTTGCTGCTTTTCAGAACAGTAGTTGAGGGATAAGTTGTCAAAGAGTTGCAGACATGCTTGTTCGATGGAACCCTCTTAAGGCACTGTAAAGCTTGAAGTATATATTCAACTTCTTGATAATTAAGCCCCTTCATACATATTAATCACTTTGTGCTAATAGTAACTGTTCAAAAAAATTTACATCGGAGGCAGCTTGTATAACTTATTGCCACAAAAGTTCACTACAGCTCTCTCGTGTGGATTTTCAGGTTTTGGTGAAAGGTCTGTCAGAGTGCTGAACTTGAAGAGGCATCTTACGAAGGATGAGATGCAGCTGGAATTAAGTTGCCCCAACCTCTTGCCTCAACCAAATTTTTTGTTTTAAACGGATACGTATAGTGTGCACTCTTTAAAAGTGATACTTATTATTTTAATGTAGGCGAGAGTTCCATACGATTTTTAGTATCATTTTTTATTTAAAGTGGCTCATCACGAAATTAAACAACCTTAACTATGACTAAAACTTAGAGGATTTATACTTTGATCTGAAACGAATCATCTCTTAAAATTTTAAACCATATCATCGTACAAATTTTTGCAAACGAGTTGCTTGAAAATTGACGTTTAACATGCAGTGCATGAAGACCATTGAACGTTGATTAATTATGTTCCGATATCTCCCGAAATATACCTGAACTCTTAATAAAAAACTAGGTACAGATAGAAGAAATCGTAAGCTTTCAAAAGACGTAAACAATATTAGGGCTTACCAGGCAATATTATAAATTATTTAATCGACCGTGTTTGCGAAGGTGGCCGTGTTTGCTATCAGCGATAAATAATTAACCTCAGCACGTAAAAAAGCGGATTCGTACCTATAAGTGTACACATGATGCCTGCTACTGGATGTTTTCAGGTGTGGTAGTCTGATGTTACACAAACAGATAGTGCAAGGGTGATGAGCCACCTTACACTAAAGAAATGATACACTTTGATTGTTTGTAATAGTATACTTTTTACTTTATTCAATTGAATAACGACTAGCAAAACTTTTAATCTGATCATGTGGACAAAATATACGTGCCATTTATTGAACACTAACACAATAATAATTTATTTAAACAAATCATTTCATAACAAAGTTACAATTAATTATTGTTTGCATAGCAAAATAAATTACCGAAAAACACAATCCAACATTTTATCTTGTTTTCAATAATACTATCTGTGCGATAAGATTGTATACTTCATTGTTAGTAATTTTTTAATTCTCAGTAACTTTGAAACAATTTTTGTTATGATTTATAATTTTTAGCGAATTACAGATAAGTGGCATATTCTTAATAAACATTGTATAACTTACACTACGTTCACTGATGCTGTAGTAATAAAACTATTTCACATATAAATTACAGTTAAAATTACAATGTCACATCAAAAAGTCATCTTTTAGTGGATTAACATAGGTTATTTAATCCTTCGCTTTGGTAATTTAATTCGTTTACTTAATTACGCGTGTAACCGCCGTTGGAATTGTTAAATTTTAGCCATTTGTTACTGATCGTGTCCCTCAGTCCTTCTATATCATTACCTTGCTGTCTGTTACATTCTCCCACCATTTCTGCCCACAAGTTCTCTATGTAGTTTAAGTCTGGAGACCTTGGTGGGAAAGGCAATCGCCAAAATTGTAAGTGGGCTTTATACCACTATCTAACTATACAAGCCGTATAAATGGCACCATTGTTTTTGACAATGTAATACTGCGTATGTCACGGATATCTTGCAATAACATTTTGTTGTAAGACGTTCTCCAGTATTTCTACATAGTTCTCGGCATTTAATCTCCGATTAATGTAAACAAGACTGCGGGCCCCGCCTCAAGAAACCCATCCCTAACAGACTTGACTTTAATGGCCACTGGCTTTAACATCAATTACAATTTAAATTTCAAAACTAAAATTTATGTTTAGTTTCATATATGGAAGCATACTCTTATTATCTACTCTTTCTAATTACCTAATGTTTAAGGAAAATGATACATTGCTATTATTCAATTATTATTCGAGTTTAAACATATTGTTTTGATTTCAATACCTGATAGTCATTTATCAAAAATCATAATTATAATAGATTATAAATATTCAGTTAGATCAATTTAACACATCTTTGCCATCAGCAAAACAAATAAGGGATATTGCTATGAGTTTAATTGCAGGGCTGTATCACCTTTAAAGGTCCACAAATTGCATGTTTAAGAGAGTCTTGTACGTAAAATATATAGAATAGAATCGATAAGATTTAAAATACATTTTCAATGGTTATTAATGCAATAAAGGATATCATGTATTAGGAGTTCTCCATAATCCTATTCTACCATATTTTAGCGTTAAAAAACTTTCTCCATCGATAAAAAATTATTTTCTGCATGAAAAATCTTGACAATTTATGTATGTGTTGGCTTAACTTATCCGTTTTTAAAAATCATTGGCTTCATACGCTACTTTTTCAGCACCTTTTCGAGAATGCATGTTTGGACTTTTATAAAGGGTTTTTCTTACAGTTTCAACGTGTGCATTGAGGTTTAGTTCATACTTTAATGCTATTGCTGATTCAAAAGGGTCGTTCATAAAAACATTTTGCATTTGTAGCACTGTGCCTTCACGTAACTATAATTGTCGCACACGACGCACAGTAGGCCCAAAAGCGATGAAAATGCTCAAAATTCGTGCGATCGATGAATTTTCAAAAAAAAAATAACAATCTTGCGTCTATTTTGTTCGTTAGATGATTACCTTGAGGAATCTGACTCCCTCGCACAGATATCAATGTGCTATAAATGTGTATGTATATGATCATTTCTACGAAAATTTTAATTTTTTTAATGAAAAACAAATAATCAAAATAAAATTTGCTACTTTCATAAAAATAACGTCAGCTACTTCCCTACATCTTAAATGATAGAGAAAACTCGTATTACTTGTATTTTTTTTATTTCTATTTTGTAACATATTAAAAAAAAAAAAGAAAAATTCTCACTTTGCTGTAAGAGAATACTTTTGTATCTCTGCACTTATTCTAAGCATTAAACAATAATATATATTTTATGGTTAGGTGCTCCATTTTTGTGTAAAAAATTCGAGAAGATAAAAAACAAAGTTACAGATGGAACTGTACTTTGCTCATTTTGTGCTTTGAGCTTGATCGATTAGAACTTTTAAACAAATTCACTGATATTATTTAAAATCTGATTTACCGATGACAATCCCAGATTCTATTACAGCTAAACAAAGTTTGTCAATAATAATATTCTTAACCGATATAGCTATTTTAGTTTGTGTTTTGAATCATAATATTTGAAACTTTTTTTTCATTTACTCACTTTTTTTGCTCAACACATGATCTCAATAAATACTATTCATATCATATTTAGCATGATGCTTGGAGCTATTAACTTAAATGAATTGTTACTTTGCAGGTGAGTAATAATAGTGCCACTAATAATAAATCATTGCTATTGTGACTCTAAGTTACTCGCTCGAAAATGATTTACAAAGTAATATACATACGAAATGGAAAGTTGCCCGGTTTCTTCTGAGTAACTATCTTATTCTCCAGCTTGAAATAAACATTCACTATTTTAAGGAGTTCAGAAAATATGAAAACTTTTTTTCGATCCTACTTTTACTATTTTATTTGAGGTAGTTTTGTCCCATATATAGATATACACAAGAAAATTGATATTCTTTCGTCACAAAGCGTATACGTATTTTCATAATATTGTATGATACTGTCGGATATACAAGATACAATATTAATTTTTCTATAATTCTTTTGATAATTTCTCTACTAATACATGGTTTAAATGAAAGAAAGAACACTACTTGTATTCAAAATTTTTTAATTATTACCCGATTAATATTAACAAAAACAAGATGTTGCATCGATTGTTAGAAATGCATATGTAAACATAATTTCAGTACAATGTTATAGGCGAATGCATTTTAATAATAAGTACGATGTTTTCGAGCAAATCTGAGATAGGCAATTTGTAGGTATTTGATTAGAGTTGAAAAATAGCTTTTGCTTATTTTGATCAAATTACTATTAAATATTTAAATACAAAGTTTTTGTTACGTGCACGATATATTGATGAATTGATTTGGAAAAACTGTTAAAAAATCTATAATTTGCTTAATGTATCAGATAGTATCACACATAATTACAGAACCGATTAAATGCTATTCTACTGAAAGATACAACCTTTCTTAAATTCTCCTAATCTTAAGCTATATAACCAAATTACCTTATGACTCAAGCTCTTGATAACACTATACCACAGTACAGCAAATAAATAAATTGCTTATTATTCATGATAAAATGTTTGAATAAAAAAATACTTTATAAAACACTTACTAATCCCCAGCAGCTTAATACGTTTTACTGCAGAAACTTTTGTTTATTCATCGAATTATTTAAAAAATTATCAGCCTATATCAGATAATAGAATATACGCTATTATCTATACTTTTGTTTGTCAATTGATTATTGAACTACTGATCCCCATTAACTCAATACGATCTACTGTACAAACTTTTTTGTATTAAATAATTTATTTCAATCACAAGTAGTTAAAAACGATGTAAACACTCATTGTCAATGTATTTTTCTTAGCCACTAAAGCAATCGTGCATATTATTGTTATATATTACAGTATTCGAAGGCTGGTATGAGGTGCATACTACTCTCACTGAAGATTTTACGTGGATTCCAATTCACATTGAATCAATAATGAATCTACGTAGCTTAAATGTAATTTAGACGTGTTATCAACCTTTATCATACGTGTACCATTTCACGTACAATTAACAATAAATTGATGTAGAATCTACATGGATTCAACGAGGAATGGACATAAAATCCATGTTGATTTCACGAAAACCATTCCACGGGAACCCGGCACGGGGTAGCTAATAAATGGATTAAATCACGAGTGATGCAGTCCAATTTACTTGATGCGCTTATTTGCTTATGACCTAACAGGATATTAAAATTTAAAAAATCAAAAAAATGAACGGTAGGTACGACAACGATATGATTCAAGCCCAATAACCCAACTAATAACGAATTTAATCATCTCTATGTATATGTCTTCTACATAGTTAAGTTAATTTAGTATAAGTGTTGATGAATTATTTAGGGGTGTAGGAGCTGAAATAGTGCCACGTATATGAAATAATTTACAGAGTTTGAGCTGATACTATCATGAAATGTAATATGTATGTAATAATACGTACGCACACGTGTAAATACGTATGTGTATATGAATATTTGTATGCATATATATATATATATATTTTTTTTTATTAGTTAAAAAATTAAAATAAAATATGAGTGATAGGAGTTTTTTACTATTATTTATGATGTATGGAAGGAGCTGACGTGATTTTTATTAAAGTGACATAAATTTTATTTTTATTATGTTTTGTCATCTAAAAAGTTTAAATTTTTGTAGAATTGATCGTATATACAGGGTGATCAGTTAGTACTTTAACACCGGGAGACAGTGAATGAAAGGATTTGTCATGATTCCAACCAATGTTATGGTACAATTTTTCGTTCAGTAGTTTTCAAACTACAAGCATTACCAAATAAAGGATGTTCATCTCATTTAGAACGCTTTTTGCCATGGCGCGGAAAGTCATGAGAAGCGGCGTTGCCACGTAGTGGAGAATCAATGTAGGTAAAGCAGAACGGCTATTACCACTATTACTACTTCATCCACCGGTAGATGGCATATACACTGGTCGTCGCCGTGCAGCACTGCGTCTACTATAGAACTCATACTCAAAAGTCCTGCTCAAGTACCGCTCAAGTACAGCACAAGTACTTGGGTGGTACTTGAGCTGGACTTCGGCGGGACTTGTGCGGGACTTGAGTGGGACTTGAGCGAGACTTGTGCGGTATGTGCGGTACTTAGGTGGTACTTGCACGGTACTTGTGCGGTACCTGTGCGGTACTTGGGCGGTACTTGAGCAAGACTTGGGCGGTACTTGTGCGGTACTTCTGCGGTACTTGGGTGGTACTTGAGCGGAATTTTTGAGTGTAAGTTCCATAGTAGACGCAGTGCTGCACGGCGACGACCAGTGTATATGCCATCTACCGGTGGATGAAGTAGAGGTAGTAGTAGTAACCGTTTGGCTTTACCTACATTGATTCTCTACTACGTGGCAACGCCGCTTCTCATGACTCCGCGCGCCATAGCAAAAAGCGTTCTAAATGGGATAAACATCCCTTATTTAGTAATGCTTGTAGTTTATAAGCTACTGAACCAAAAATTATACCATAATATTGGTTGGAATCATGACAAATCCTTCCATTCACTGTTTCCCGGTGTTAAAGTATTAACTGATCACCCTGTATACACAAATATAGTAAGTCGATGAGTGTCCGAGAGACTCATATTCTCAAAGGTAATCGTCTGACGAACAAAAAAAAGCCCAAAATTAACTTTTTTGGTTAAAAATTCATCGAACGCCCGAATTTTTAGCTTTTTTTTCGCTTTTTGACCCACTGTGCGACGTTCAGCCCCCTATCTCTTACAGTTTCAGCATCATTACTAAAAATTTTAAATATTTTCTGCCATCATTCAACAATCCTTACAGAGCAGTCCAACTGAAAACTTATTTGCTGTTTGTTTATGCCAGCGTCTGTCAGAGCTTTTATTTGTCCCAAATTAAAATCAGATAAAATAAAATTCATTTTTTACATCACACAATAAATGCATGCAGGGGTTACTTCAGAATATTGGTTGTTATATTAGATAAAAAATTGCTAAGAAAATAACAATGCAGTGATTACCGAATCACGAGAAAAAAGGTCACGAAATTATACAGCGAGTCGGGGGTAACTGTAATCATGCTGCTTTATACCTCTATGTATCTATGTATATCTACCGAAGTAAAAAAAAAGACTGACAAAAAACAAATGGCTATCCATTCTTCGTGAAAGAAAGATGACATTGATGCGCACTGAAATGTAGTCTTTGTTTGCAGTTTTTCAACGCACAAAAGATTGTACATCATCTGTTTGTCCTAGTTGAACAAAGTTTGCATTATTCGATATAAGGTAATATAAACTATCTTTTATTAGAAGATAACAAGTTGCTAAATTCTTTATCTCGAATTCACTGCATACATTACAGTAACAAACATTGATAACCTAGATTTCATGATAGTAAACAGGTCGATGTATAAAATTTAGTTATTTAATATAACAAACATTTTTTGCAGCATGGCTGAGTTTTTTGCTAACAAATAAGTTGCTGTGAAGGCCTTCATCAGCCGGTAAATTCACTGAGCCATGACACTACCAAAGATCACGGTGTCCATTTTGAGAGACAGGGAGACAAACAGTATCGTTTTAGAAAAAGTAACAGCTCAGTTGAACTTGCGTAATGAAATATTTGCACCACCACTGTGCTGTAAGAAAAAATTCTTGAATAACCTGCCACTATTTATAATAATAGAGCTTCTAAAAATTTTAATTAAACATATTATCAGAAAGCTAGGTGTCAGGTATATGTAAAGAAATGGAGGCATTTCATGAAATAGCCAAAGAAATTTTTAATATACAAAGAAATAGAGATGATAACTTTTATAGTATAAATTCATAAAACTATAACAATTGATGTGCAGTAAATACGTGTTGTTAATTTAACGTATTTTAAATAGTTATGAAGCAAAGAATTTAATTACCTCTGTTGGTCCACTAAGAGTTGAATTTTTGATGTGATACTGTATTTTTAAGTGTAATTTATTTACAAAATAGTTATATTACTAAAGCTTTAGTGAACATAGCGTAAGTTATAAAATTTTTATTTAAATTATACCACTCATGTATATTTCGCTAATAATTATGAATCATAACAAAAATTATATGAATAATAAAGTAAATCAGTGATCTGTTGGAGGCTAGGTGAAAAATTGTATACATGGTGTATAATAATTTTCTCTGTATGTTTTTTGTAAGAATCGCTGACTGTGCGTTAGCCATATCAAACATTTTAAACCTATATTCTAACTTATACCTTCATAACGATTTTTCGGGAGAATGAATGCAAGAATGAAAAAAATCTTCCCCAAGTGTGGTTGAACACACGACCCTCTGTACACCGGACAGATGCTCTTAGCAACTGAGTTATCAGGGGCCGTGAGATTTACACGCTGTAGATTCTGATTAATCTCATTCCTGCGTTTTTAATGATTCTCCCGGAAAGTCCCTCTCTGATCCAAGACTCGTATTGATTAATTCAGATGTAAATCAGCACCTTCCAATTTTTATTATATGAATAATAAAGTAACTCAGTGTGGAGCTCACGGCCCCCGATAGCTCAGTTGGTAAGAGCATCTGTCCGGTGTACAGAGGGTCGTGTGTTCAAGCCACACTCGGGGAAGATTTTTTTAAGATTTTTTTCATTCTCGTTTTCATTCTCCCGAAAAATCATTTTTAAGTTGTTAGTTAGAATATAGTTTTAAAATGTTTGATGAGGCTGACGCACAGTCAGCGATTCTTACGAAAAAACGTACAGAGAAAATTAATATACACTATGTATACAATTTTCCACCTCGCCTCTAACAGATCACTGATTTACTTTATTATTCATACAATAAAAATTAACGGGCGCTGATTTACATCTGAAATAAAAAATACGAGTCTTAGATCAGAGAGGTACTCTCCGGGAGAATTTAAAAAAATGCAGGGATGAGATTAATCAGAACCTACAGCGTGTGGAGCTCACGGCCCCCGATAGCTGAGTTGGTAAGAGCATTTGTCCAGTGTACAGAGGGTCGTGTGTTCAAGCCACACTCGGGGAAGATTTTTTTTATTCTTGCTTTCATTCTCGCAAAAAATCTTTATTAAGTTGTAAGTTAGAATATAGTTTTCAAATGTTTGATGAGGCTGACGCACAGTCAGCGATTCTTACAAAAACAAATACAGAGAAAATTAATATACACTATGCATACATTTCTCCACCTCACCTCCAACGGATCACTGATTGGCTTTATTATTCATATAGTAAGAACCGGAAGGCACTGACTTACATCTAAATTAATTCATAACAAAAAATTGGTTCAAAGTTATAAAAAATTAAAAAATTACTATCAATGAAGTATAAAATCGTATCGTACGGATACTATTGTTGAAAACAAAATAAAATGTTGGATTGCGTTTATCTGTAATTTATTTTGTTATAAAAACAATAATTAGTTGTAACTTTGTTATAAAATGATTTGTTCAAATAAATTGATAATGTCTTAGAGTTCAACAAATGGCACTTATATTTCGTCCACATGATCAGATTAAAAGTTTTGTTGGTCGTTATTCAATTGAATAAAGTAAAAAGTATACTGTTACAAACAATCAAAATGTATCATCTCTTTAGTTTAAATAAAAATAATACTAAAAATCGTATGAAGCACTCGCCCACTTTCAAATACTAAGTATCATTTTTAAAGGGTGCACCCGCCATACGTATTGGTTTAAAACAAAAAATTTAATTGAGGCAAGAAGTTAGGGCAACTTAATTTCAACTGCATTTCATTCTTTGTCAGATGTCTTTTTAAGTTCAGCACTCTGACAGACCTTTGACCAAAATCTGAAAATCCACACGAGAGATCTGTAGAGAACTTTTGTGGTAACAAGTTATACAAGCTGATTCCGATGTAAATTTTTTTGAACAGTTACTGTCAGCACAAAGTTATCAATATACATGAAGTAGCTAAATTATTGAGAGGTTGAATACATACTTCTAGCTTCACAGTGCCTTAAGAGGGTTCCATCTAACAAGCATCTTTGGAGCTCTTTGACAACTTATCTCTCGACTACAGTTCTGTAAAGAAGCAGGAATCATGTAGCTCCAGACTTGGCCATACTTCCACTCTGCTGCTCTATGTCTTCTGTTATTTTCAGCAGATTGATTGTTATGACACGTCCTGCCTGTAATGCAGTTCCTCGTCAGGTGTTTCTGAATCCTCACTAATTGTATGGGTTTCGTCTAGATTTCTGGGGAACTCTTATCGCACACAAACTTTTGGGCATTGCTTTTTCAGCAGCAATATGACACTTTTAGGCTTGACAGTGCTCGAAGAATAGCAATTTTCTCACGGCATTATGATAACTGTTGGCATATAATGTTATTGGTTGACACAGGATTATGCAGTCACGCAATGTTTTGATTGGATGTGAATGTTTATACTTACGTTTTTTATTAGTGTTTCTGCTGAACTTAAGAGCGTCACGCCACTCTTGTTCAAAGGGATAATAGATCGTTGTCACCATAAAATTATATTTATAATCTAAGAGTCACAATCGTAGCATTAAAAATGTTTTCCCAGGTTATATTTACATGACAGCTGATGACGTGTGCTGAGATTTTTCGATCATTTAATATGCACGAACTTGAGATGCACGACTCATTTTGTCGATATCGTACTTACCGTCAGCCACAGTGTTTAAAATATTTCGACAGATATAAAGTGCCTAGAGTGAGCTACTTTATTTATAAGCTATTGCGTTTTTCAGAAATTTTTTGATTTCAATGCAAAATTATAGTCGATTACAACAATAATGGGTACGTGGCTCTATTTTATCTGCTAGCCGAATCATATTTTCTGTAAAATTAGAAACGAATTAGGGTTATTCCTTCCATCTGTCTCAAAATTTACGAATTTTACCAAAAAAAGGGCATAATTTCCCACTGTGCTCTCCATAGACCCCTCTAGGCCACCTCTTCAGAAATACGTTTATTTCTACGTAATTTTCGTTATTTTGAATCTTTTCCATAACCCTTTTGAAAACCCCTTACCGCCCCTTTCACCTTCCTACGACTCTTTTTTCACCCCTTCCTTGGATCCCTCTTAGACCGCCCTTCCCGCCCCTTTAAAACCCTTCAGACTGCCTTTAAGCCTGTTGCCACCTATTTCGACGTCCTTTTGACGTTCCTTGGACGCAACGTAGACGCATTTCAGTTGTCTTTTGAACACACTTTTTTGGCGAATTATAATACCATAAATACATTTATCTAAAAACATTTTTTCAACAAAGCTCTTTTCTAAAATATCTCATATTATCTGCGTATGAATTGTGTTAAAATCATAAATATATTGATGCGTTAGGAGGTGTTATGAAAATAAACAAATTTGAGATGACCTGTATAGAAAATTAATTATTATTAGGTAGATTTTCTCACCACCTCGAAAGAAAATGGACCAATTAACAGAGTACCACATTGAACTTGATATTATGATATTAATATAGTTTAATTATTATAATACTACATTTATTAAGAAATTCATATTCTTCTGTATATAGGTTTTAAGATCTATTTTATTTTTGAAGTACTAACATGGCGCATTAGGCATTTTTATAATCAAAATTGTGAAACCAATCGTAACATTATTAGAATGCACAAATTTAAAACAACATATTCTGATGATATTGAACAGAATTCAACTATTGTAACAAATCAGAGAACAAATTTGAATAAATATTATTTATATAAAAAACCGATTGTGAATCGAATATTTCTTCCAAAATATTTGTTCATAGAAATGTATTATTTGACTCATTTTGAATGTAGAGCTCTTTTGGGTGTTTTCCTCTTAAAAGAAAAACGTACAATTGGACATGTGGAAAAAACTTTTTTTAATGTATAATCCAACTCTTTTACAACTTTGTCCCTAAGATTTGTTGATTGTCATATCAAAAGCTAATACAAATTAAAATTGTTTTTTGTTAATAACAAAAGATCAAGGCGAAGAGTTTCCCGTATTTAAAGTAATTTTTTGGATACATACTTTATTTCCTATATTTTCACAGGTCATTATTTCTCCTCCAATGTTGTATTTAAATAATTTTGTAGTTCTCAGTCTTTTTCCATTACATAACCTATCCGATATACATAAATTTTAAACTAGCATTAGGATTCAATTAATTCTTTAATGCAGTTCGTATGGCAAAAACCTTTATTTATTATGTTCAAAACTTCTGGAGGAAAATTCAAATGTATATCATCAATTTGGGCAACATTCCTATAAGTTGCATTATCAAATTTGTAATCTATATAAACATTTTCTTTTATATTATTTAAAACAATTTTATTTAATAAATACCTATATTTACTGTATGTTATCAAAATAACATTATTAAGAAAAGTATGATAGTTAATATAAATTTTGAAAGAGATATTATAGGTTAATCAGCTAACGGGTATTTAAAAGTTATCAATTTTTCCTTTACCGATTTTTAACAATATTGATGAATAGTCCTAATTTATGCAGCGTTAATTTTTGGTAAATTTTAATATCGTTAATTTTTGCCAAAGATGTTAGCATATTATTTCCCGTATGATTGCAGATCTACAACAATTTTTTATTACGGGTAAGATTTGTCGAAAATTACCACCTAAAATTATCAATTTTTCACCAAATAATTTATTGCAGTCACTTAAATCATTTAAAGTATTGTTTACTATTTTTTAAGCTTTTATTGTATCATACTAGCTTTAATACAAAGTACCACATCTGCTTCTCGTAATAATCGGTTATCAGATTCGTTTTAAATATAACATAAATCTAATGGAAGTCAAAAAGTTTGATGACTGGTCATACCTTTAGGTGGTAAAATTAATGCGATACCTGTCCATGCCATTAATAAAACTTTTTTATTTATAGAAGAAGAATAATCGATCAAAGTTTTATATAAAAATGTTTTACAATAACTCCCAGATCTATTGATAAAATATAGTTGTATGTTGTTTTTATAAATTGTTCTGAAAATAATCCGTCGATTTTCAATTTACTAAACATATACTTAAAACTTTTATGACTTTCATATACATCATTCTTTTCTTTATTTTCTATGAAATTTGATTAAATTGTTGGTGTAGGTGTACAAAAATGTATACAAGATTTCTCCTCTCATGAAAAATTTTTATTCAAAACCCATAAGCTGTTGTTTTCCCTTATTGTATTATTATCTTTTACTAAATAAATTGTCAACTTATTCCAAATTGCATCACCTTGTATATTTTCAGATAAAATAAAAGATGCAAAAAAATTTCTAAAGTGTGAAGGTGAACATGACGTTCCAAGCTTTTTCAAATATCATCAAAATTAGTCAAATGTGCTCAATTAATCCTATGCTTGTAGAAGTTTCTTTGTAAGTATTATGATATTAATGATGATAAAAAAAAATTTTTTAATTACGTAGGTCCCTTAACCTAAGTCAATATTGATTAAAAAAAAGTTATTGATCTTTGGGTGATACACCGTTTAATCTGCGAATCGCATTGTAATCTCTGATACGTTTCCGTTCAGTCCATTGTTTTTTTTTGAGAATCAAAAGTGCTATATTCGGGTATATTATTATTTAATGGAATTAGCCATTCATCAATTTTTTTCGGTTCAGAGAAAGCCGTAAGTTTAGTTTTGCAATTTTCTAAAGAATTAGGTATGTAATTTTCTTCAAAAAAAGATTTTTGTTGATTTTCAGTATGAACAGCTAAATGAATAACACAATGACTTTTGCCGAATTTTGGCAATTCTTGCAAACGCCATGCGGCTTCCATTGGACGTAAATAGCGTCCATCAATAAACTGTGGTATTTTGTCATAAATTTCATTTCCTTCGTCTTTTATACCTTTTTCTATTTTTCAAAATGCTTTTTCTTCTCCCTTATGTATATAATCATAAATGTACTCACAATCTTGATCTTTCTTGTATCATGGACTTTTATTGGTATGAGGGCCATGAACCATGTGTTTTACTACTAATTTTAGTAGTATAATGTGACCCATAGGAATTTTCGCAGATAAAAATTTGTCTATGTCTTCAGGTGTATGTAAGGGTAAAAGTAAGTATTATTGCGGTTTTTTTTAAATGATAGCTTTTAACGTCCATAGTAGAAAAAAATTTTGTCTAATCACTGTGATTCTTTTTTAAAATCAAAGTCTGGTCTAAAAAAAAACTGAAATTATTATTTATAAACGTGTCAACGCCTGATTATTTATTTGAAAACAGGTTTGAAAGTTGAATTTCGGATCCCGGTATTATTGCAGGTGTATATGTATTATTGTACTGGTATTATTGCTGGCCGTTTTAATGCTAAATTTAATTGGGATGCACAATAATACCAACATCGTGAGATAGGATATGTGTGCACCAGCTATTGCGGTGTGATGCTTTGTCATGCAAAAGTAAAGATTTAAATGCTGTTTAGATATTGAAATACTCATCAATTATATACTTGATAATATAATTTGATGATCGCAAGTATTTATTGACTATAACTAATCACTTGAATTGAAATATAGATATTATTTAAGAGTTTCGCAATAATTTGTACAATCACAACAATACCCTAACTTACCTTCAGCTTACTTTTTGGATAAAATGTAACACTAATATGTGCATGTTATAGTCCTCTTTTTTTTGAATGCTATCGTGTAAACATATGCAACGATCGATCCGAAGATCTTGTGTTTCATTATATCATTATTTGTAATTTTATATGAAATTATCATACTGTTATATTTAGGACGTCATCAAGAGTAGTTATATTTTGAATACTGTTTAAAATTTGTTTTATCTCATTCCATTTAGATTACAATTTGGATTGTAATGAATAAGATAGGTCTACCACACTTCCTTACTACCACCATAGCATCTTGATGATGTGATTGCATGTATGTAGGACTTCAAATACATGTTGCTGGAAGATAATTTACATACAAAATATAGTACAAGTGATTGTATTTCTTTGCATATTGGTTGTTACTAAGTATATTTGTCAAAATCTTAATATCTTCTTTATAACAAGTATTATTAGATTTCAATCTTCTCTTTTTTGCTGTTAAATCATTATATAGATGTAATCGACTATTAAAATGTATTTATTATTATTTGATTCTAATAGGCTTCACATTATTGTTTATGCATTCTACAACATCACAGTGACCAGAATCATAATATAATAAATTTCTAATCGGGTAAATTAAATCTGAATCGCTAAAGATAATGATAATTTTTACATTATATACATCCGTAAGACTTTTTATTTCAACTTCCGTTCCAAAAATATAAAATTTAGACATATATTGAAAGTAAGTCCCACTATTTACGACATTTAAATAATATCTTTTTCCAAAAAGATAGCATAACTATTCCAAATATTAACAATGTTTTGAACAATACTTTTAAGTACTTTTAAATAAATATTTTGTGAGTGAAATAAAGAGTAAGAAAAACATATCAATAAACGATTTTTATCCGGACGTATCCTTTCTTTAATTCTTACGTTATTTAAAATTGGTTTTAAAAGCTGTTTAACAAATAAAGTTTTTTTAAGGAGATTTGCAACTTAATACTAATTTATCAGATTTGAAACTTAGAAATAAAATCAACCCTAGAAACTGACGGAGATATCGTATGTAATTAGCGATGAAAACTAAATATTATTTTAGACAAGTTGTTGTACAAATAATCCATCTTTATCGTAATCACTATTGGAAATTATTGTATACCGTATGCAACAAAATTATGCAGTAAACAGATTGGACTGCATATTGTGGATGAGCAAAGATACACTATTATTTGAAAAAACCAAGATTATTATTATGCATTAATAGTACTCTAAGTAATACACTCAAAATGAGTCAATGTTTTCGATGTTTATTGTAACCAAAAAATTTTGTAAATAATGTGTAATGATACAGATAATGTGAGTATAGCTTACTTTCATTGTCTAAATATTTGAAGTTCATAACTTTTTTGTAAATATTTTGAGTCACAAAAATTTAGTATTATTCTTTTATTAAACGGATGATACAAAGTCAGATTCTTTATGTGAGCGTAAAAAATGTTATTTTAAATTTATTGACAAAGAATTATTACAGAAACATTTGTAATATCATAAAATTAAAATATTTAAATGCATACAATGCAGAACAGAATTCAAAAGATATTCTTATTTTGTAAGACATTTATATGAGCATACAAACGAAAGAGACCACAATATACAATTTTTTTAATAAACATAAAAGATCAACTGTTGCAAAGCGATATTTTCCTAATCCTTTTCTATACCTTAAAATGAATATTTTAGGGTTCTTCTTTAGTTTACTTCCAGCCTATTTTTCATACGATATTTATTTAAGTCTTTCGGCATTTCTTTTGTGTCTTTGGGAGGCTTAACACCGGGCACAACATCATTAGCAAATTTTAGACGGTAGATTTTAAGTTGTTCTACTGTTACACCTCCGGTATTCTTCGAAATACACTTATCGTCTACATACTCTATTATTAAACTAAAAAGTACCGGATTTAATAGTTACACTGGCCGTTCTCCTTTTACTGTTTTCAATAAATTTTTTAGCCTCTGGCTCGAGATAACCTGATTTTTTGTGCATTTATAGATTCTTTTCAACATTTTAACATTTTCATTACCAGTCCTATTCTTCCTACTTTCACCAATAAAATTTCTCTCTCAACTGCATCACATCTTGTTTTAGATCCTACAAACACAGCATATCATTTACTGACCCCTTCCCTTGGCTGATGTTCAATTAAACTATTTAGTGCAAAAATATTGTTCCTAGTTTCTCTTTTTGTTTTGAAGCCAGCCTGATTCTCCTTAAAATTTTACACTTCTACCTATTTTTTACTCTTTCAGCGATAACATTGTCTAGTTTTCCGTATCATACATTTAATAACGCAACTTTTCTGTAGTTCTTAACGTCTTTCAACTTCTTTCTTGCATTATAGTTTGGATAGATTCTTGCTATTTCCCAGTCTGATGAAATATGTTTCAACTCATGATCCATTAACTATGTTTGATGTTCAAGTTATGCAAATCATAGATAGATTTATTTAAACATTCACCAACAATTCCGTCATCTGCTGTGAATTTCCCGT
The DNA here is from genome assembly GCA_030522625.1 of Copidosoma aretas. Lineage (NCBI taxonomy): Eukaryota > Metazoa > Arthropoda > Insecta > Hymenoptera > Encyrtidae > Copidosoma > Copidosoma aretas. Next base: position 26,536 of record JAPYYV010001955.1, read on the forward strand.
TTTCTACTTCCTCTAGGACTTTCCGTAATCTAATGATCGATATTTTTTTGTAAAAATTATTCTAGACTTCGCTGTTGATTTCTATACTCACTTTCTCGTTTTAGTCTTTTTTAATACTCATGTTTTTTATTTTGTTTATATATTACTGTTTTCTCATTATCATCTGTTTCTGTTCTTTTCTTACTCCATCGTAAAATATTTCCTTTGATTTTGATAGTCATTGGTAGATAATCAGACTTACTTTTCGTTATCACTTTTAAAGTTTTAACAGCACTATATCCCTCCGTCTTTACGTCCATTACAAAATTGGGACTGATTGCTTCCCTCATCTTACAAAAGTTATCTGCCCGTCTTAATATTCCATTGTATACCCACTATTTATTAATAATCCTATGTTTAAGAACTATTTCAACATTTTTTGGCCTTCAAGGTTTCGATCTTTATCATCTGACTTTCTTTGGCTACAAACATTAGTGTCATTCTCTGTTTGCTTCTATTATTTCTTATCACCTGAGTCACCAGCTAATATAATGCTGTCTTCGCCTTCTACTTTGAGTTCAATTACTTTTCAATTTCCCTACAGTTTTATCTATATAAAAAAAAAATCAGACGGGTTAAAACGGCATATGAAATGTCACAATGTTGGAGTTAAAGTTAGTTATTTGTGACAAAATGCCAAGAAAATCTGGTGTTCAGTATTTGTAACTGTGATCTAAAGTGTTGTGAGATAAGTGTTTTATTGGTTTTATCATGTTCTTGTTTTTGTGGTGTTTAATTTTTTTCACTGGGTCTCTCTGCGATGATCCAAACTACTCCAGACAATTCTAGTCACTCCTTCCTTTCATGGACATTATGAACATAAATTCACTTTTATCGCCTATTTAACACTCACTGTTGTTGTATTTATTATCATTTTACTTAATAATTTTATGAATTTTTTTTTTTATAATTTTTTTCATCTATTATGGTTCGATTTCTTGCTTTTTTTTTTATTTAATTTTATTTCTTTAATTTTCTTTTTTTTTTACGCATATACATATAGTGCGCTACACTATGGTATTCTTTAATTCTGAGAATTGTTTCTGCCTAATACCTGCTGTAATTATCATATGGTTAAGTACTTCATAGAGCCGTCGAGCCTTTAGTACTAAATAAATGACTCTAACTATAACTGTTAGACAAAGAGAATATATTCTTGTTCTGCAAATTAAATGATCACAATCAAGTGATATGATATTTTTAATTTTTTTAAGTTCTCAACGAATTGAATGTGCTTTAAAGTTTCAGATTATAGAAATATGAATAGCAGACTAACAATAATGATCTTATACCATAATAAAAATATTATCTAAGAGTATTTCATTGGTGATATTATAAAAACATTTAGTAGTAATTTATTTATCACAAATACTCGTTCATAAGAAAGATTGCAAGATCATACCCTCGTAATCTAAACAAAGAGTATAATAGAAACTTTTCTAATTAACATAGGAAACGCTTACTATGGACTTTAATAATTATCTATAATTTATACAACAGTTTTTAATGGGATCAAAAAATATTTTGGTTGATAAGAATGCGACTACTTAGGGTAAAAACATTACATTTTATAATATAATTTATTTTGTATGCATGTACTGTAAATGAAAACACTGCAAACGTCGTATATCTATGCGTGTAAATATAGACATAACAAATAACGCCGTGAGGTAATGGGGATTTTATCTAGGGATTAAGAAAGCCCTGCCACTCCTCTCTCTCCTATTTGCCTCGAATGCAATGCCGAAACAACGCCCCCAGACGATAAAATTTGAAGACGATTAGTCGTGAAAAGAAGATAAAAGTACTGTAAAAAGAAAAGGACACTAATATGATCCATATGTCCACCAATATTATATAGTTATTTCTGTAAAGTATTCCACCCCTACTCCCCACAAGATAAGGGCAAATTCTATTGTTCTCTCCGTTAATCGTACTTAAAACATTTTTACCTAAACCTCCCACCACACAGTGGGGCAAAAAGCACTTTTTTGGTTCAAAAGTGATTTGAAGAATTTTTTTTTTATTTCAAGGTAAGAGGATTTGCAATATTTCTGTGGAAGCCTAATTTTAATTTTCTAGTTAACGTTAACTGTGCCTAACCTCAAAAGTCAAAAATGATCCGTACCTGTTAAATGAAAGACTTTTTAAATAGAAAAGTCAACGTTACGCCATAAAATTTAACAAAAATGTTCTTAAACATATATTTTAAGGTTCTGAATGACAGTTTAAACATAATAATCGATAGAATCAAGATGGCGAATCCAATATAGCGGACCAAAATATAAAAAAATGCCCAAAACTCGATAAAAAATTATACTCGGGGGTTTTTGGGGTCGCTGATGATGAATTTATGATCTTAATCTGCAAATTTAAGATGGAGAATCTAATATGGCGGACCAAAATCTAATAAATGGTTCGGATACCCAAAAAACATTCGACTTGGGTATTTTTGGGGTCGCTGATTGCAAATTTATGATTTGAAACTGCAAATTCAAAATGGCGGATCCAATATGGCGGACCAAAATCTGATGAACGGCTCAGATCTCCAAAAAACGTTTGAATCGGGGATTTGTGGGGTCAATGATTATAAATTTATGATCTTAATCTGCACATTCAAGATGGTGGATCCAATTGAGTGGACTAGAAACATAATATTATTAGGCTTGTAGCAGTTTTAGGTAAAAATATATGTGCGGTAATAGAAATTAACAGATACTGCAACTTTTATACGTTATAATTTATGTACAAATGATCTATCAAATACTTATTTGCAATGTATGTATTCAAGACTACTTATGTTATTTAAAAAAAAGAGGTGGAACCTAATAAAGAATAAAACGTAATTAAATAGCTGTTGTATTAAAAATATTTATTTTTAAATATTTGAACTACAATTTTTTAGTGCTTTCATCAGAGATAATTGTATAGCAAGTTATAAGTTATAGTAAATATATAATGGAAAGGTGTAAGCGAACTTAATAATTACTGTCATATGTAAACAAAACACTACTTTTTTTCTTTTTTTAATAGTTCTGCAGAATCAACATCTATTTCATGCTTATTATTACTCGCTTTATTTTTAATACTGCAAATATAAGGATCTGAAGAAATCAGTAATTTATTTAACAAGTTTATGCTTGTCTCTACTTTTCCACATTTTCTAGTATTAAATTTTCTAAAATATTTCACATCCTTATTTTGTGCCTCTTGCGCTTCTTCCGTCAAGTGTCCAATTGGAACAAGTTTGTGATGCTGTATCATTTGAGCTCCATGGAAAAGAGTTTTATGAACAGAAGCAGGCATGTAGTACCAGTCATAATACTTCAAATACAAGTCTGCGGTAATTTTTGTCTATTCTTGAAATTTTTGTATGTCAGTTTGCAAGCCACAAGTAATGACCTGGAATAATAAGATTGGTTGTTGCAAATAATAAGTAGAAATAAATTTCCGATGCACCTACTAATATCCTAAATCAAGTACTATAGTTTTAATTTAATCTTATGCGTATACCCTTGTAATAATTTCAACCATTAGGAATGCAAATATAAGCAACTTGACATAGATTCATTTGACTAATGAAAATATTAATAAGAAGTTATCCATATCATGTTATAACGATTGAGTTTTTTTTTTTTTAACAACAAATAGATTTGCGTGCAATAATAGATGGATGTACTTGATAAATACAAATAATCATGGATCTATTTTGGTTATCTACGTGTCTACGAATGTATATAATGAAGAATAAATCCCTGTAATAGCTATTTATACATATGAATAGCAATATAAAAATATGGGGGTTAGCGCACAAAGCGCGCAGGGGGTAAAGCCCTACTAGTATATATATATATATATATATATATATATACATATATATATTTAGACGCAACACTAAAACAAAATAAATATATACATGTATAATTCATCGTAGTGTCCTCTTCTTTTCATAGTACTGTTCTTTCCTATTCACGACCAATCATTCTTAGGTCCCTCGACTGGGGACGCTTTTTCAGAATAGCGCTCGAGGCCAATATAAGCCGTCCTTAGTTTAACTCGTAATCCACAAAATTTAAGTGCTGGTATTTATTTATAGCACCAAAAAAAAAACCTTATTGAAAAGTTATCGATCCTATAATAACGTATGTGACACAAGCAATCTCTTGCTAACGTTATAACTTTTTATTTAGGAATTATGGATTTTTTCATATATAATAGAACATTTAGATTCCGTGGCTTACAAATTGAGCTACTGCGTGTGTACGTACGGTCTTAGCGTTTTGGTCTCCAACCAAAGCATGCCTGAAGAAGTTCTCACTTTAAAAACTTTTTAAATTATATTGTTATTTGAAGTGGCATACGAAAAAAAAGTTACTGTAAATGCTAAAGATTCTTTTAGAATCAATATATTTTTTAGACACACACTCCTGTAAAATTATGACACATATCTTCATGCTATTATGTCAAATGTACTGACATTTATGATGAAGAATAATTATAATTTGATGATTATTGACATATAAAAGGCGTAATTAATTTTATCTATTCGCTTTTTAAAGGAGATCATGCGCTATGGGCTGTATCTTGTTGGGGCCTCGAAGAAAAAATCATAATTTCATAACAATATGAACTTAAATTGTCATTTTCATTTACTAGTTTTGTTATTATTTCATTTATAACTGGACTAGAATATAATTTTTAGCTTTTGCGGTAAACAAATAATTTTTTTTTCCGTACCGGTTTCATGTAATTGAGGTAAATGACGGACATTTTTTACATTCAAACTAAACTATCTTCTTTTATAATACGTCTTTGAAGTGTTTTTTTTTTTTTTTTAATGTAATGTATACATTAAGTTAAATAGGATACTTGTTCTAATAGAGGTTTTGTCAAAAAATTTTAATGCCTTTAAAGAATGACTATCGTTACAAACCAGAAGCCTATGTTAACCTATACAAAAGTATTCATTTTCAATCGTAAATGTATTCTAAATAAGTATGCTTAGCTATATCGTTTTCGACATCATTTAAAAGCTTCGTTTTTCAATTATAAGTGTGTAAAATTTCATCAAGATCCGACACAACGTATTTAGGCTTGATCCTGCTTCAGGCGATACCTATAAGTTATGTTAAAAAATACAATAAAAATTATTAAACACTGTAAAGTATGGCTTCAATTATGGTAGTAGATTTTCGACAACCACAGTTTCGGTTTAATTGCATGAACATCAGAAAAAAGATTCTGCTCAATCTTTTTCAGGCTTGTATCCTCTTGTAACTTATCTTTGGTAACTAAGTGTTCTGTAGAAATAAAATAAATGAGTACGAGCAGAATAAATATATCACTAACAATCATACACATGGGCTAACTACATCAAATAACAGATGTTGATAACAATCATCACTACTGATTATGCTTAGTTGTGACGACTCAGTGGCCGAAACGTCCAACAAACCTCAAAGAGTTGCAGTCGTACACCACGGCATCCCACACCGTCTCTTGCATGTCTTTTGTTGTATCATATCTTATTCGTAGGCAAAAGACTCTTCAAAGTGTTTCCATCTCATATTTTATTAAAGTAGGAATGTAACTGCGAACGTAAAGTATTTGCTGTTTGTTGAGAACTTACTAGACTAAGTTTATTTCGTGGTTTTTCATGTGGAATATAAATATTGCATTTTTATGTGTATAAGATGTTGTTCTTCAACTGCTTTATGATTTTACACTTTTTCTTATTGACGCCATGGACAAAAAACATCCCGCGACTGCAATTGTCGAAAAACATCTGGTACAAAATCTTGGACGGAGAATATCTAATACTTTCATTCTCCAACAGAAAAGATTCGATTCTTTAAATCTTTGACGAAAATCATCCAATACTAAAATTCTTTGTTAAAAATTATAACGTTCCAGAATTTTTTACATTTTTGTTTCAGTAGTCTTATTCAGTCGTTTTAGATGTTTCATGGTTTACTAATTTTAATTAAAAATTTACGTGTCAAATCCATTTCAATATGCTTGTCATTGGCTTTGCTGAGCTTTCCATCCATTATAATGCAACTTCTATCTATTTGTATGGATTTTTTGATAACTACCAAAAGAATCAGACTGACTCTTTCATTCTGAGTAAAGATTTAAATAAATCAATCTAAAGTCGAAATTATGTAAATTTAAGTGTAAACTTTATGCTATCCTCAAAATTCCCTAAATCAGGCAATTGCACATGCGAAAGGTGCCAGATATACACAGTAGGGCTACGCATGAAATGATTTCTTGTTTGATATAGTTAGTCAGGCCTATGGGCAAACGAGTTCAAGCACGCTTTATAAAAGGAAAAAATTATCATCATAGTTTAATAAAAATTGTATTTTGTATCAGTCTCATCATTCATTTTGTTATCACTCATACACTGATTTCCATTAGGAGTTGATGAATGAATTCGTAAACTTACCAATGAAAATATTGCTAGAGTCGTGAAAGAAATCACTTTACACCTTTTTGGTCCACTGAAGCATCTACGTGATACGTTGGAACTAAACGTCTGTTACGAAATTGTAAGAAAACACATATTTGGCAGAACAGATCTTAAATGCTTTAAGGCTGCCAAAGAAATCAGTCTTTGGGAAAAGTAGAAAGCAGCAAGAATAAAATTTGCGCGATATCATCTTTAACTTACGCAAGAACAGTGGAGAAACCCAGTTTTCGTTGAGCAAATGGTTTTTTCAACAGATAAAGATCGACGTTGCACTGTATGGAGGCTTTCAAGTGCCCAATACCTACCAAAATATGTAATCCCCAGTCTCACAGCGGTAAAGTGAACGAGGTATATTGGGGATGATACGCCGATCATTATACCGGCAATATCGTGGAAGTAGGTCGAAAAATGAATGCCCACCCGTATGTCCAAATCTCAGAAAACTTCTTTGTGGGATCCATCGTTTCATGCTTTCCTAACGCTAAGGTAATAAGAGTAATCAAAGACGACAGTGCGGTGCATACTGCAGTAATCGTGCGAGATAGGTATCGCAACCATCTGCAGTTTTAACGATTGCCGTGGCCAGCTAGTTCGCCCAATCTTAATATTATTAAAAGTGCAATGTCCGAGATAGTGAGGGATTGGCAGCCTGGAATGGTCTAAAATTCTCACAAACTTTATCAAACAGTAGTTTTTGAATGGCAAGATCTCATGAACAGACCTCAGTACTTTGAAATCATAGTCAACTCAACGCCTACTCACTTGCAGCCATTGATTCAAACCGGAGGTGGATATAATAATTATGAAACAAGAAATAATCTTTAAAAATAAGACATGTATTTAAACTGGATAATCAACAAACGAATGAATTAAAAAAATTTTCATCTACTTTGCAATAATTGTAATTGTTAGAGGGTTTAATTATTATCGATATATTTTTTAACATAACTTATAAGTATAGCCTTAAAAAACGAATATGTAAATACTAATGCGCCTTATGAATTCCAAAAATTAACAAATTATAATTATTTTTCATCATAAATCTCAGTACATTTAACATAAGAGCACGGAGATATGGGTGATCATTGTACAGAAGTGTGTGTGTCTAAATATTATGTTAATTCTAGAAAAAATTTCAGAATTCACAGAAACTTACTTTCTTCGCGGCACTTTAAATCATAATTCAGTTGAAATTATCCAGTGACTATTAACAAAGTTTGTTCCCCATAATTGATACTGTCTATCTGAATAAATTAATAACTATTATTTTCAAAACAAATTAACGACTAGTTTATTTTAAATGTCAAAGGAACAATATGAAATAAATGTTTACAACAGTATAACGTTGGTCTCTATATTAACCGCCTTCGTCTGAACACAATTCTCATTTAAGGTGGCTCGTCCCCTCATTAAAAAACAGCACCATGAAATGAAATTTCATGAGTTGGTTCGTAAAATCAGGCTATGGTACCAAGCAAAATTTCATATGGGGTCAATGACTAAATTTTCGAAATAGGTCAGCTTAAAGTTTTTATTTAAACATAAATTTTTATGAATCGTTATGCTTTTACATCGGATGTAGTGGTGTATTATATTCTAAAAACTGCTGATAGTTACGCAAAACTGGGCACAGGTGATTGACTATATTTATATCCTATTAAATTCCTTGATTCTGTAGCTGACTAAGCTTAAGAAGAAGATATTCAACGTTGAACTTGAGTACTATCATAATAAGAGGTTACAACATTGATTTCAGGACTTACAATAATGGCACGCAATTCAAATTACTCGCCCGTAATAGAGTAGAATGGCGTACAATTTTTACAAGTTAATCCTCTCAATAAGTGTAAAGTTGTGCAAAAAATTCAAAATTATAGTGCATCTTGTTTTTAAAAGTAATAGACCCGAATAATAGTTTATCCATACATTTTGAATGAATGCAAACGTAACAAAAATATTTTAACAAATAATCATGTATGTATTGTACGATAGAAATATTATATATTCATGTACACCTAAGTTTATTACTTGTTTTATTGCGTATTCTACATTCTTACATGCATACGAATTTATATTTTATCAGTTATGAAGCATAAAAATATAAGAAAAATAAACCGAATCTCTCTCCCGCTTAATTTAAAAGTTCTTTATCTTGATAGCTCGTATTTTGAGTAGAAAATGAAAGCAGTTCAAGTAATTTTTGTAGAATTTCCTTGCTAATCGTTATCCGTAAGCGGTCATCTATACTTTCCGACAACAAATTTATAATGCCTTTTCACCCACTTTGATCAAAGACCTTTTGCATGGTATTATCAGTAATACCACACTTTGCCATTATATCAATTATTGTAGAAAAAAACAAGTTTCTTAATCATTGTAGCGAATGTTTTATTATTTTTTCTTGCATAAAAGTCAAATTACTTTTACTTTCTTTTTCAATAGTATCAGCTGGAACGCCAATTTTCTATAATAATTTGTCTAAAGCTTTTACGTCCTAAATAAAATTGTGTAGGAGATCAGTACTAATATCAAGAAGAAATATTTCACTAAATTGTCACGTGGAATATGATGGCATTGGGGTGCTCACGGAATAAACTATACGAGGACTTGAATATGCTTCGTTTATTAGTTAATGATCCGAGAAAAGAGACGTGCCGCAAGAGTACCTATCATTTTGTTGGTCCACCGTAGTATCCCTTGTTCCTTCCTAGCGAACTCTCTCCTCTCTCTTGCTCATATTCCACTCTGTGGTGGGCCCACGAAAGAAAGGGGTGCATGGACACACGGCTACGCTATTGTACATGACATGTCCAAGGGCCGCAACGTCGGCACCCTCGACGATGCTGACTTCTGTAGCTGCTAGCTCGTACCTGTGTATATGTTCGTGTGCTGTGATGAGTTATGTTGTTTGCGTTGTCTGTCTCATTTTAAACTCATTCTTCCACTCCCTAAGAGGGCTGCCGCTTTCTTTACATCTTTTTACTCATTGCTCCGCCCTCTCATACTTTTCTCATGCATATTTTGTGTATGCCATACTTTGTTCGTGTTGCGCTCCTCTCTCTTTACAATAATCAATTCAATATTTGACAGTATAGTGCTATTTTATATTTAACTTTATTTTCATATATTTTTTTTATCACTATTAGCTTTTTTACCTTTCTCCTTTTTTTCGCATCCTTTCACATTTTTCTTTATTATAATTATTATTGATACTACAGTTAAATTATTATTATTATTCATTTCATATTTACGTCTAACATATTTTTTAAGTATTTTACTCTACCTCACCTGCTCGACCGTATACGCTAAAATTATTAAACATTCTTTTTTTATTAATTTATTTATGCATTGTGGTTACTTTTGATGAAGCGCAATCGTTCACTATTGCTGTGCCTTAACATTTCATTGCAATCGGATGACTTGCTCGCACCTTGATGACGATTGGTTGGGGTGCCGTGGGTTTCGTTGTATTCCCATTCCTCGCTGTATTGTTCACGTTTTTTCCACCTATAATCATTCTAGATAGTTTTAGTATTACCGGGGCCCCCCATTTAAAAATTCCAAATGACCATGCTGCTGCGCCAAGCGCTATCTCGGCCACAATCCACGCGTACTCCTTCCAATCGGAAAATTCCTCTTCCGTTTGCAATGTTTCACGTAAGCGTTGAATTATATCCGCCAATTTGGTCCTACTTTTATTCTGTCATTGAGCCTGGGCTCCTGATCATCGAGTTCCTGTAACCTATGCCTTTTAATTATTGTTTCTATCTATTTTAGAAGCTTCTCTTCTCCTACTCCCTTTATGTTTTCTATAATTCTTTTTAAGTTCAAGTTCAAGTTTTTAAACTTCAACATATGAATTTTTTCCTCCTCTTGGCCCGGGTCCAACCATGTTTCGGATGTTTATGCTATGCAGCCTTTCGCTAGATTTATAACTCCTGAGTTTGTGACTTTTAGCGTCTTAAGCTCGGTGCGTTCACACTGCATATGTACCTTCTCCTCTCCCGTAGTACTAAATGCATGCTGATTCTTTGCATGAAGGCGTGTCCAATATGTGCCTCTTATTTTGGCCGGTATTATTGGACATTCTTCCGATTTTTTCACCGTTGCGCCCAATATGAGTCGTATTTCGCAAAGGTGGTTTTCTTCTACTTCTTGTGTTGGTTCCATTTGCTTACATATGCGTATTGTTTCCAGCTTCTTGCATTGCTGTACTAGTTCTTGCGGTATCAGCGCGAATCTTTTCACTCTTGCGCTGCTTGCTATGTATTCGTATGTTGGTTGTAGATATGCTACTACATCCATGGAGTTCAATCCTACTTGTTCCGCTGGCAACGGTGACATTTCAAGAAGATCTAGATTTTCTTTTGTCATTAATGTTATCTCTACGTAGTATATAATTTTTCCATTAAATGCTAAGGTAGCTATATCTGCGATTTCCCCAATCTCCTATTCTGTTGTTTTATTTTCTTCCCCCGGGAACTTGAAATCGGGTCTGAGTTATTCCGACAAAATTTTTGCTTCGTCCATAGCCTCCAATGCTGCCTCTAGTAGGTTCGACATGCCTTAACTAGCTAGGTGTATTGCATCCGTTGCTGTTCCGAATCTCACTACAAGTTTTTCGGTTAATTGTTCAAACTCCCACACCGTTTCCGATACTCTGTCATACCCGCCTATAAATTCCGTAACTATTTTTAACCATTCCTCTGTTATTTTTCCAGCTTTGTTTTCGAACCTTTTTATGCTTTAAAGCTCTTGTTTATGATCACCAAACGTTGTAACACTTAATTGTTCTGCTAGGTGCTTAGTTGTATGTTTGTCAGTTTTAATTCTACCAATTCCTGTATTCTCTTCTTTTTTGCCCCTGTTGCCTGTCCCTAAAGTACTTGCGCTGTTTCCTTTCGACTACTAATTGACCGATCCACAATTGCTCTGTAGGCCTCTTCCACTCTTTCTCGTACCCTTAGTGATTTATGTGTGGCCTGCTTTACTTTCATTTCGCATTTATCTTCACTTCTCAACGTTACTCTGAATTTACACTTTGCTTGCCTGCTTGCACTCAGAAATGCATTTAATTCCTCGATCAATTGATTCCAATCCACGTATTATATCATTTTCCAGGTTGACGCGACTGATTGTACCGAATCCAAATTTTCTACCAATATTCCGGGATTTTTCTCAATAAATTTCACTTCTTCCGGTTGTTCTGTTACCGACATGGCTTCGGTCTTTAAACATAGAATAGGTACAATTTTTCTTTTTTTCCATTATTCCTGCGGTCCCCTTGCCCCTGTACATTTTTCCCGCTATACTGTACGTGTAATGTCGCCCTATCTCGCAAGATTTATTTACAAGCAAGGAAACTATTTACAAACGAGACTCCACTTACTGACTGCCCCAGATTTTTATTTACCTACGTATGTGCCACTGCGACAAGTGCCAGACTATTTTCTCCCGACTGTAGATATCAGGTACTCGCCTACCCGTCCTGCCAATACGGGTTATCCAGCGCAATACCCTTTGCGCCGCGACGCGCTATCCCTGTTATTATTAGTGTGTATGTGTCGAATTATAACCCGAGCGTTAAGATAATACACAAAAAAACCGAACTATTTATTGGGTTAGGTAGCATGTGTGGCTCTCTGCTTACAGTACGTGCGCTTGGATGTTTATTCTTGTTTGGCCACTTAATCTTCCTTTAAAACTCATCTTAAAGAATACAGATTTTTTTTTCTCTTTTTATGCAATTTTCACTATGACCATCTTATTTTATACTTTGCTAGTCACTAATTTTTATCTCCTTGCATCTTAGGAATTTGCTTTATGGGCGTGTTTATACTACTCGTTTTACAGCGGCTAGCCCTACATGCGCACGAGTGCGGTCGCGGTGCCCTTCTAGGAATTCGGTGCGGTTCCGATGCTCTCCATTGCGCCCGGTCTGGCAGAGACGAGCATGGAGGTAAATAAGTTTTAGTGTGGCCAATATCTAGGCCCAGTGTTTAGCTTTGAATTTTGAGCATTTTTCCATGTGTTTCTTACCTTTGCGGGTTCCCGTCTTTTTCTCCTTTTTTCTGTTAACGACACAATAAGGTACAGGGCAGGGATGTTGTGGGGGTATTCTTGGGCTTTCTCCCTTTTTCGGTATCATCGTTTCGTCAGTGCCATTTTTGACTTTGCTCACGCCTCTCAGTCTCTTCAAGTGCCTCTTCAATTCTCTCCGATCCTTTGTGTTGTGGTGTCCGTTCGGTTTTTATCAAGGAAATAATTATTTTTGTGTTTTTACTTTCTCTTCTCGAACCAACCGTTCTTCGGCTCCTCCTGCGTTGTACACAAAATAATTTCCTTTGTGGCTGTCCGGGGGCCGCAAAAGAAATAAATGACAGAACGGTGTGTCTGTGCGGTATCTTTGCATATTTTCCCCGTTTATTGCTGCGCGTACGGCGATCTACCCTAGCTTTTAGCCTACTTCTTGCGGCGTGTCCAGGGGCCGCGAGTGATTAGCGTGAGGCTTGGTTTTTCCCGTTGCTAAGTTAGTTATCCTATACTATTTATCACCCTATTTAATAATACTTAATCATCCGTTCTTCCTTCGGTGTTTTTAAGTAGGGCTTTCAGTATACAAGGTTTTTTTATTTTATCTACGTGGGAAACTCTTACTTCGTCCCCTTTTTGCAGTTTTACGTTTTTCTTTCCTTAATCGATGCCCGTTATTTCATAGCGGCCCTCGTATTGATTGTCATGTTTACCTTCTGATGCTTTCTTTAACACATACACCATTTCTCTTTCCAAAATGAATTTCGTATTTAGCTTTCAAGCGTAGTAGTATTTCGATCGATATCTTGCTTGTACTTGATTCATAGCAGCTATGGTTCTTATTTTCGTTAGCGTCGTCCCTAGTTCATTCATGTATTCATCCGACGTTTGGGTGTAAGATCGCGGTTTGAAGCTAGACGGTGTTCTTGCTCTTCGGCCGAATACGAGCTCGTGCGGCGAGTATCCCGTACTCTCATGCTCCATCGTGTTGTATAAGTGCCTACACATAGGTAGGTGTTTAATCCAATGATAATTTTTCTCTACGTACGCTTTTATATATTCCGTAAGTGTATGATGCATTCTTTCGATGGCACCGTTCGTTTGGGGGTGGTATGCTGTGCTGCCTATTTTGGAAATTTTTTCAAATAGCCTGCTAGGCATATCTAAAAGAAGTATGGCTTGCTTTGTTTTGACTCAGACATGTCTTTAAGACCTAGAAAATGGACATTCCAAGACAGCTTGTCTTATGTCCGGGCCCATGTTTTTCCAATAGTAGTCTTTTGCAATCCTTTTACAAGATTCATTTACTCCCCTGTGCCCTGCTACTGCCGTTTCGTGGTATTTCGTGACGATTATAAGCCTTCAGCCTGTTGGTGGGATCACTAGCGTGTTCGTAAAGAGTACTGCTACCAATCTAGTACCTTTAAATATTTCCTTAAAGGTATCGATAAAGTACCCCCATTAGGTTAGATTGAGGATTGCTAGATCTCTAACAATTCCAATCCTTTTAACGCTATTTGCCATTATTATTTCTTTGACTGCTTTGATACATTTTTTAATGTTAGACTTAAGCGCTGTTTCTTTAAAATATTTTTTTACGTATATGTGCACAACAATTACTTTCCCTGCTCTTATCATCTTAGCTTTCCTTATGTTCCTTTCTTCGCTGTTCATACGCGTCAGATTTCTATATCCTCTTTCGTGCAAAGCGTCTATCGCCTCTGTATTGGGTACTGTATCCTATACCGTCATGAATGCTAGGTTCTCTAGGTACTTAAGCGGGTGCCCCTCGACTTTATTCAGTTTTTGTAGTGGAGCTTAGTGGAGACACAGCACATATATTTGTTTCTCTTCGTGTTTCATTTTTTAAAAATTTCAGCCATCTATCTGGGAGTATACTTGTCTCTGTTGCCCTTTTTTCGCTCACACAATGCGTTGTTTCATTCTCTTTTTCGATCGTATCGTGTAGTGCCCTTTCCGTTGGCGTGGTTTCTTTAGGCTCCCATACGTCGATTCTCATACTTGGTTTGCCTTGTACGTCATGTCGTTTGATATCGACCATTACTTGTGCCCGTAATTTGTCTGTCCTACCTTTTAATAGGTCGTGTATATTTGGCTTGTTAATTGCATCCATACCTGACGTGGCAGTATGCTTTTTTTTGTAGTTTCTGAAAGTCTTTCAGCTTCATGTCCCTGATCTTTTATATCTTCAACCGCGTTTGGGTACGAAGTTTGTGGCATGTTGCAGTTGGCTATTAATATTTCTTTTAAAGGCTCGAATATTTGAGGTGTAACCGAGAACTGTGGTTCTTGTCAGTGCAGGCTGCCAAGCTGTCTTTTACGTATTTTTCGCAACTTTTTCCTCGCCTGTACTACTGCTGGTGTACTCATTGTTTTTACCCCTTTTTTAAGCCCCGGTTCTTTCATTATGTAACCCAACTTTCCGTCAGTCTGTCCCTGCGAGATGACTTCATCTCCCGGTGTGATTTTTACTGCCGCAGTTTCCTTCCCATCCTTATTATTTATATTACGTACTTTATCTTTTCTTGTACGCCTTTGTGATCTCAGTAGGTGCTCTTCGTGATTCGGTTCCTCTGATTCTGAGTCTGCCTTGCCGTCTGCTTGCCCATCGATGCTTATATCTGATTTATTCTCGTTGGGCCCGTCGTAATGTTGTTTTTTCTTTTGTACTTCATCGTCCAAACTTTCTGATTCTGAACAGCGAATATTTACTTTCGTAGGTCTATCCTAAATCCTTTTTCTGAGAGTTAAGCATAATTTAAATACTCGCGCTGGCGGTTTGTCGCCATCGGCTAGTCCTTCTTTCTCTTGTTCGTCTGTTAGTTGATATCATTTTTTACGTGACCGCTCGGTGTTCACTTCCCCTTCTCTTACCACTGGATTACGGGAGAAAGCGTCTGGCGCATTTTTGGATACACCCGAGCGATATAATACGTCAAACTTGTAGCCTCTTATCTCTGCTTTTGGCCTATTGAATCGAATGTCGGGTTTTTTGTACGTATGGTAATGCTACAATGGTTCATGGTCTATAACGACCATTAATTTACGCCCATACAGATTTGGTCTAAACTGCTCTTTCGCAAAGACGATCGCTAGCAGTTCTTTATCATAAGTGATATAGCGCAGTTTACTACCCCGTAGACAACGTGAGGCATACTCGCACGATTGATCTTTCCCAAGTTCACCTTGACTAAGTATTGCGCTTATTGCGTAATCTGACGCATCAGTTGTTATAATGAAGGGCTTGTCTAAGTCTTGTGCTGCAAGAACCCGCTCGATACATAAGGCATTGGCGAGTGTTTTAAAGGCTTGCTCTTGTTGTTCTTCCCATTTACATTCTGTTCTTTTTTCCAAGAGTTTGGAGAGTGGCTGAGCAATTTTTGTATAATCTTGGATGAATCTCCTGTAATACAAGACAAATCCAAGGAATTGTTTTACTTTTTTCGCATTTGTAGGTTTTGGGAATTTTCTTGCTGTCTCGATTTTCTTCAGGTCCGTTTTTATTTTTCCCTTACGAACAATGGGTCCCAGAAATTTTGCCTAACCATTCAGACATTGGAATTTTTGGCTCAATAGTCAAATTAGCCTTGCCCTGTTATTTTAGGAGCCATACAAAGCGTTTTCCGTGCTCTTCAAGATTCGGGGTGAATACCATAATATCGTCCAAGTAACCCTCAATTCCGTACCCTTGCTATCATGTCAAGACGAGAGTCATTACTCTAAAAAATGTATTTGGGGAGTCCATGCACCCATTGGCATTCTTTTATATTGGTAGTGTCCATCCAGTCCGGAAAATGCCGTCTTTTGCGCATCGTTTTCGTGAATTTCTATTTGAAAAAATCCTCGCCTTCAATCCATGACTGTGATGAACTGGGCTGTAGCCAGATGCTTATGTATATTAATCTAAAACGGCAAGGGATGGCAGCTCTCAACAGTGATCTCATTTAGCAGTCTTAAGTCCGTGACTACTCGCCAACGCTTCTCGCCATCCGGGCCTGCTTTTTTGGGCACTATCTACATGTTTGAATTGCATGGTGACCTCGATGGCTCAACAATATTCTGCTCAAGTAACTTTCCTATTTATATCTTTAACTTTTCTCTTAGTGCTGGCAGGTATCTATAGTATTTGGCCGTCACTGGCTTATCCGTTGTTGTCGAAATACGATGTTTTAATATATTAGTGGCTTTTAACGGCTCTCTGTCCTGACCAAATACAAACGGATCATATCCCAAAAGTTTTCGAACGTGTAACCTTTTTTTCTGGTTACAGCTTGAAACATCAATGAGTCGCATTATTTTTTCTACTCTTGCATTTCTCTCCTTGTCTGACGTATTGCTGTGTATTTTTACGTCCCCTTCAGTATAACGTTTTATGTCCTTCTTTGAATCCCCTGCTATTTTACCCGTAATATTGCTAGATTGTTTATTCTTCTGACATCTTGTTTTAAAAAGTCTTATCATAGCCTCGTCAATGCCCTGAGCGTCGTCTTCTTCGACGCTATATGAATCTGCCTCTCGCATTACTTTATATTCCAATAGTTCAACTTCAGATACCGGTATACTAACTGCTTTGTTAATCGTGTTAACGCACTCTGCATAAATTTTTCCCCCGTTATCAGTGGCCACAAAATTTCCAAACAATATTCCTTTCTCCATTCTCTTTAAAAGAACCCAACCAACATCAACATTCTCGCTTGTTTGCTTTACACGAGCATATACCACTTGCCTCGTTCTGGCAAGAATCTTGAGACTTTTTGGCTCCAATCTCATTTTCGTGCCTCGTAATTGCAAAATATTCTGCTTGGCACATATGCGTCCTCTATATGCTTTTAACAAGTCCCACCCTATAATGCCATCTACATATATTGGGAAGTTACGTGGGACTACATGCAATGTGTATACAAGGCCGTTGAGCGGTATATCTACTATACTTAGTGTGCTACGCTCGCCGTGCGTAACTCCAACAATTTAAACTCGAGTCCTTTTATCAATAAAAGTGTTCAGAAGGATACTGTCATTCTTTATAATTGAAATTTCCGCGCCTGTTTCGGCGTAAAATTATACTCTTACGTTTCGTAGCCTTGATCCTCTCATGAATACCAAGGGGTGAGTGATACCTGCTTGAAGTATATTTACAGTTTTGCGAGAGATTTTTCTAGTGTCGTTTTCCTCTTTTTCCATTTAAGGGCTATTTCGAGCTGACTTGTTATATCCTATCGTATCTGCACGCGTGGCTAGATTTTTTTTTCTGATTGTCCGCTTGGTGCGATTCATTTGCTGACTTGTCCCCGGGCTGCGTCGGATCTGTATCTATTTTGTGTATTTCTCTCTGCTGCCCTTCTTTCCTGTCAAGCCGCAATTTCTCTGTGCTAGCCGCGTTTCATTCTTCGTTTGCTGGACCATGCTTGGGGCTCGGGCAGCGCGCCGAGCATCTTGGCAGTTTAAATTCTGCGAGTGGGGCTTGTCTGCTCTTGCTTCCTGTGAGTAATTTCTACGTTCTCTGTTTTGATTTTCGTGACGCTGATTATACCCACCATAATTATATCCCAGTTTGTATTGTTGTTTCTTCTGTTTTGATTATTAAAGTTTCCATTAGTGCCACTTAGTCTGCTATTGTAATTACCCCCATATCGTTCCGTGACTGCTGATTTACGTAACTATTGATATTAACGCCATTATTTTTATAATAATTGTTATTAAGGTATCTATTGCCACCAAACTCGTATCCAATTGGTTGCTGGTGGTTGTTATAGCTATTTTTATTATAAATATTATAATTCCTATGATTGGGATTCGGGTTGTTGTGCCGTGTGTCGTAGCGTTGGTTATAGTAATTTCTATAATTGGGATTTAGGTTGTTTTGCCGGGTATCGTAACGTTGGTTATTATAATCAGGCCTACTTTCGTCTCCCCCTCCCCCCCACCCGCAGGCAAATCTTTCGTACGGTTCTTCGGGTGGTTTATCGGGATTTTTTATTCTTCCATTTTTTGCATCAGTCCACAATTTTTGCAGCCACTTGTAGAGTGCAGGGAATATTCGCGGTAATACAAACACCATTTCGTACTCGTAAATTCGTCCCACTCGTCCGTATCGTCTCTACCGACGGGCACCTCGCTCATTATCATACCTATTTTCGGGTTTCCCCTCTCCCAAAAGCAGTGTTCTTGCGTAGCGTATGTGTTAAATTTCCCTTTGCCCGTCTGGCAGAGGCTCATCTCTTTGTCCACGCTTGTTGCTCCCTTAATCGCTTCCTTTATTATTGACGGTTAAAGCCCTGCTACATTCTAACTATATGGTGGTCTTAGACCGTATAAAAACTGTTTCGCAGCCTCTCTATCTGCGCTACTTTTCAATGCGGTTTTCTATATTCCCGACAAGTGTGCACTCGAGTCATGGATCGTCATGATGCAATTATGCAGTCGTTAAGCGTGACTGCAGTATTGCATAACCGACTTACCATTTTGT
Organism: Copidosoma aretas; assembly: GCA_030522625.1. Classification (NCBI taxonomy): domain Eukaryota; kingdom Metazoa; phylum Arthropoda; class Insecta; order Hymenoptera; family Encyrtidae; genus Copidosoma; species Copidosoma aretas. Next base: position 45,570 of record JAPYYV010001955.1, read on the forward strand.
TAGGTTACCATTTTTAATTCAGCTAACAGTCTGTCGGCGCCTCCCATGCTTCCAAATCGTCGCGATAGTGCTAGCAAAAAGTAATCTGTACTGTTAAACAGCGATAAGAGAGCGCAAAATTGATCTGCCGATATGCCTCTTAATTTTTCCCCTAGTGTTTCCATGAAATATTTCTCATACTGCCGCGGAACTGTTGTTTTTCCCGTTTGCACCATCTGCTCGGAAAGTGGAAGTTTATCGGGTCCCCGTAAAATATAGGGATGCCGCTCGTCGCGCTGTTTACCTAGGCCAGTGCATTATAAAGCGTGCTAAAGGGCTGTGTGTTCTCAGCTTGCTGTTGGTCTACAACGGGGCTTATAAAGTTGGTGTTTTGCTAAGTCGAAATCTGTAGGTTTTGCAAATGTGGCTCGAGATTATATGTATCCGTGTTCGCGAGATTCGGCCATTCCGTTGTTTGGGCTTCAAAACCATAATGATTGTTGAATTTATATCCACCCCGTTGTTGCTCTAACATTTTCCCCGAGTGCTCTGAGGTGAATTGCTGCTTACTATGTGCCGTTTGTTGTGTATTTTGTCATGACGGCTTATTTTCGTACGTATTTTTGTTTCGTATGTTTTCTATTGTCCCGTTTCCTGTCATGTGTTCCACCCATCTTGATGCTGACCAATTTGTTATTTCCTGTGCCTGCTTATTGGGAAGTCCCATTTTCTCTTCCCCATCTACCTGTTTTGGTGGCAAAAATTTTCTCCCTGACTATTCCCGGTTTTATCTTTTTCAACAATTTCATCATAAGAATACGTTGTTTTTTATTCATTTTTTTCCAATCCACTTGTCTCTCTGGACTATGTTCTAACACCACGGTAAGCATTTCTGATTCCGATTTAGTTTTAGTATCCGACATAATTGCTTTCTCCCCGTTACTCAGTATGTCGTTTTGTGGCCTTTCGTGACTTTCCATTGTGTGCATGATAAAAATTTCGTCGGGTTCTAATCACTTATACCGTGGATATGGCACAAGATTAACCTGTTCCGCGCTATAACTTCCTATAATTTGCTTTTGTAGTTATTTTTGGCCTACCTTTCTCATGGGTCTAAGCTGCTTGCGTCAAATTATCCCAATTGATTATTGATATGACCACCTTTCTATTCAACAAGTGACTACTTACTTCGGTGACCCACCATCAAACAACCAAAAAAAAAAATCGTGACGTAATCCGAGATGATGAATATTTTTATAATCACACTATCCCGAACAAGCTCTCTTTTTTATGACCCCGGGACAGTATAAATTCATTCGACAATTTTACTCCACTTTCCTAGTATTTCCTGCCAAGATTATGATGACCAAGATGCTTCCGTACATCATGGCTTGGTGCGGTCTCCGTCGATAGTCCCCTGGGTGTCCTTCCTCCTGATAATGCCGATCTTCTGGCAGCATCTCTGTCCACGGCCGCTTTACTACGATGATGACTCTCTCTCGGCTATAGTATTTATTCCTCGTGGAACGACACTACATGTGTTTCCCAAAAAATTGCGTAAAAAAATATCGAATGACCGCACGTAAAAACAAATAAATCCTATTTTTTTTTCTAATTTAATTCGCGATAGCCATCCCACCGCTAGTACTAAACTGTTACGTGAGATATGATGGCCTTGGGGTGCTCACGGAATAAAATATACGAGGACTTAAATATGCTTCGTTTATTAGTTGATGATCCGAGAGAAGAGACGCGCCGCAAGAGTACCTATCGCTTTGTTGGTCCGCCGTAGACTCTCTTGTTCCTTCCTGGCTAACTCTCTTCCCGTTCTCCCGCTACTACTTTGTGGTGGGCACACGAAAAAGAGGGGCGCATGGACACATGGCTATGCTATTGTACATGATAAAACTTATATTTTAAATTTTCTCTTCTATCAGCTAAATTATCGCGGAGAATTTTAAGTAAATCAGTATACTCAGGGAAAAAACCTATCTCAGCATGGCACCCTCATTCCTTCAACTGTATGAGACGTGGTATAAAATATGTGCACTATAGATCATTTTGTTTACTACAATAATAATAAGATTTGGAAGATTTAGTTTAGGATTAAAAGAGGCAATATTTATGGCCAGTGGAAGCCGCGTGATGATTAAAAAAATGTTCTTTTGGCTTTAGTAACCGTTTTGTTAATAATTTTCCAAGAAATAATCATAAGCATGATCAATGTATTGGGTATAGAGATAAGAAATATATTAAATACATATTGGCCAATTGTTTTACCATGTTTTACCAATATTCCAGCACTATAGTTGCAAAGGTTGACTTACCAACGTATTGCCAATATATTACCGAGGTTTTCCTTTAGAAGTCAGTAAAACCACATCAAGCCACATTGCTATTGTTTATATCTCAAAATACTTTCATACTATATGATCATTTTATAACTAAACAACCAAAGTTTATTCATTTTTAAAATCCTTTTATTACGAAAAAGATTTTATTAAACAGATTTTCAAAATTTGGTTCTCGCCTTTGTTATACTTTACATACTTCGAATCTTTTAACAACGCTTTTAAATCAAGTTAGCAATAACAGTAATAAATAAATAAGTAAATGTTTTCGAAATATGATTGTGATCATGCAGCAAACAGGGTAAAAACTTACTTATGCATGCTTGCAGTTAAAATGATCATTAATTAAGCCGTTACAAATATTTCACACCATCCTTTAAACTCAAGTCATCGAATGATAAAGCTCAAAATAAACGTTGATAACTTTCTGAAAAACAGGAAAATTTTACAAAGACTAAATGACCGCTTTAAAAAATTTAAGAATTTTAATCTTAACATGAAATTAACGGAATAAATTTTTTTAAATTTAACTTATCTTATGATGTAATTGGCACCAGCATCACGAAAGTATCAGAGATTGATTGCGAAACTCTGTTGCCTTATTGATAACGGTACAAGTGAACGCTTTTTCAGTACTAAAAAAATCATCAACGAACTACGTAATAATTTTAAAGAAAATAAGAATTTTTTTTGTCCAAATGACGATATAAAAATGTTCCGACCAATAAAAAATAAGTCACTTAAGGCAATATTTTAAATAACTTATGGCATTTTTAAACTATTTACAAAGGTGATTTCGGTAACAGATTTTTATACTTTAAAAAAATTACTGATTCTAAAATTTGGAACCTTAGTTTTATAGTTCTAATAATGCTATTTTACGTAAAAGATGTAAAAAGTGTCTATGCGTATTAGAGAATGTGTAGAAGAAATTCTCACCAAACGGCACGTATATAGTTGTTCATCGTTTCGACAAACGACGGTTAACACACGGATGCCAGAAAAAACTCCTTCCTGTTGACAATTTTTTTAATTTTAACCCGAATATGCACTGCTTATTACTTTTTTTTTATGTGAAGCTATACTTTTCGCTCTACAAAATTTCTGAATACCTTTTTAATAATACTTTAATTTCGAAAAAATCCTTTTAACCCTATTCCGTAAAAAGTTTGCGGTGGCTGTCTTGTTGGAAAACATTCATGGATTGTTGATGTGTAAAAAAAAAAACTTACTCTCTATATGCTGTATGATTTGACACAAGACAGCCGCTGTAGACTTTTAATGGGATAGTCTTTTATGTGACTAATGTTGGTAATGGGCTAATCTTTAAAATCAAAGTATTATTTAAGGAGGCTCCGTCATGAAAATTCCCAAAAAGATATACATCATCTCGTATAAATAAAGGTTCTATGAATCTAATGCTGACCTTATTTGTATCTCAAATCGGTAAAATTCTTGAGAAATTTGAGCTCAAGGTTTCAACTCATGCGTGGATTTACATGGGTCACAGTAGGAAAACGAATTGTTTCAGTCACCAGATAGTCAAACGTAAGTATTTCCACAGAATAAATGTATACGTTTTAAAGCTGAAGTCTTCTTCTTTCATATGCCGTAATAAAAAAGGGGAGTAATCGGTCAATATTGCAAGATATTTGTAAGATAAATAAAGATATATCAGTTGCCTTCGACAGAGAACAATACGATGTACCTATATACTTTGGTTCCGCAGCTATCTTACCCCCACACAACACAGGAGACAACTGCTATCATATAGATCGGATATTGACGACAAATGTATATCGCCAAGATGTCTGACAGATATCAGTAGTCGAAGTGATATTTTAATAACTAATATCTGTCAGACGTCTGAGCGATGGACATATGTCGTCAATATCCTACCTATACGATATCAGTTGTCACCTGTGTTTTCTCGGCCGACACTGCTGGTTGCGCGTTGCAGTGTTAAATTGGAATGTTATGTGCATAGGTAAAAAAATATCGATTAAACACAAAATTTGTCTCTATAAAAAATTAATAGCTCGGAGCCCCCTTGATAAAAGAATTGTGTAATTATATAGGGCAAATAGTATAACGTTGCGCAAAAAAAAATCAAGCAATGCTTATTCGGTTATAATTCGGAATAGTCCATTGCCTGAAGGTTTTTTTTATATTATGTTTTCCAGCAAAGAAAAAATTAGTCACTCTCCTTTGGAATTTCCCCAGAAATACTAAAACAATAGTTTTTTCCAAATCAGAAATCGGCTGTAATTATTTATTTAACAATTTATAATAAAATGCCAAATGTTTATTTAGTTTTTGGCTCATTACGCCGCGTCTATGGCTCCTAAATAAATTTTACAACTGCCAATTTTTTCGTCATCAAAATTCGTACAATTTATACACTTTTGAAAATCTATTATTCATTGTTTACACCAAAAAACTTTAGATTGACTCAGAAAAAAAACTATAATATTAATTTATACGTAACTGTAAGAGAGCACAGATATTACTCAGCATGATAAAAAGCTATTTATAATATTCCAAGATGATATTTTTTTTTCTAAACTAATTTTTCAAAGTGATATTTTAAAGTGATATGTAAAACTTAATGAAAGGTTTATTGACATTTTGCTGTGGTAAAAACATTGTATTCGATGTCAATTATGATAATAAACACAAAAAACTGATTTCTGCCATTTTTGACGTTTTGTTACAAAAAATTTCATCTTGCAACTTAAGCAATTGAAAATATCTCATCCAATTTTCCATTTTTTTTCCCCCAACAAACGACTTTGTATTCATCAGAAAAAAATACAAATATACAAAACAAAGAATGGTTTAGCGTATTCTGAAGCCAAGATACAAGAATTTGACTTTTTGTCAATATCAGATTAATAATCTAATTTTTTATTGCGAAAAAATTTGTGTATCATCTTTATATATCTTTGCATCACCCTGCTTAAATGCTTTATCAAATTTATTAATACAGTAGTTATAAAACAATCCAGAAATTCGCATTGTTAAAGCCGGTGGCAGCTCTAGCTCTGCGGACCCATCTGCTGCGATTAGGTGACCGACCAGTTACAGTACGCATGGGGAAAAACACGGACTGCAGCTGGCGTTTGAATATAAATAAATTGTTGTAAATAACTGTACTGTTACAAACATAGTTAATTATATTAAACACATTTGTTATATAGTTTTTCTAGCATTTTCTCCTTGACTTACCTTATCAACTTACTTATTATGATGTCATTGTATTGCAGGAAAAAAATACGATTTCACGTAAGAGTTTGTAGATAATAACGATTGTATGTATGCTATAATAGATCGTGTAACACATAGTGAGACGGACGATAACTGTGATAGTAACACATCGAAAAAAGCGAAATATTAATGTACACGAAAATCTCAACAAATATATTTTTAATTTATTCAGTTTATGTATTTAATTTGTTGATTAAGCATATTCAATATAGAATATTATGTTTGTAACCATACAGTTATGTACAACAACTTGATTGATTTCAAACACCAGCCGCAGCACGTGTTTTAACCCGCGCGCACTTCAATCAGTCGGCCACCTACTCTCAGGAGAAGGGTAAAAATGGGACCGCAGAGCTACCACCAGCCTTAACAATGAAACAATCTTTTTTTTTTTTACCCATTATATTAATAAAATTGATAATGTACTTGAGCAGTATGATATAGAAATTCATGAAGATGACAGACATACTTTTTGCATTAAAAAATTAGATTATTAGTCTGTTATCGAGAATAACGTCAATTTCTTGTATCTCGGCTTCAGAGGAGGCTAGAGCATTAATTTTTGGCACGTTTATGTTTCTTTATAACGAATACAATGCCATTTATTGGAAAAAAAATGCAAAATTGGCTAAGATATTTGCCATTGTTTAAGGTGCAAAATCAAATTGTTTGTGGTAAAACTTCAAAAATGACAGACATCAATTTTTCTCGGTTTATCATCATAATTGACATTAAATACAATGTTTTCACTGAAGCAAAATGTCGATAAACCATTAATTTAGCTTGTGGTATCAATTTAAAGTTTCTTTTTGCAAAATTGATTTTAAAAAAACTTATCAGTATTTTGGAATTTTACAAATAGCTTTTTGATACGTGGAGTATTATCTATGTTTGGTCACGGTTACGTACAAATTGATATGATAATTTTTTTTTACGTTACCTGAAGTTTTTCGGCATCAAAAAAATTTTTTGCACTTTTTGCCATGAATGTGTGATAAACAATGAATAATGAATTGGATAAAGTGTCTATTTTGTGGGAACTTTTGTGACGAAAATATTGCCGGTCGTAGAGTTTCTCTTAGAGCCAGAGGAGCAAAGGTATAAGCAAAAAAGTAAATAAACAATTCTCTTTATTTCATCAATTCTTAAATAAATAAATCAAGCTGACATCTTATTTGTACAAAACTATTTTTTCTGTATTCCTGGGAAAATTTTTAAGGGATATGACTTATTTTTTCTCTACAGGAAAACATACAATTAAATCGTATTGTTTTGGTCTCCGGGCAATGAAATAAAAGTTTGTCAAGAAGGAAGAGCCTGTCCTGGCATAACTATAAAAATGAGGTTCTATCATCTTGGAGTAAGCTATGTGTAAAAATCTTTTATCGAAATCTACCTCGTAAATAGTTTGAACGTGCAAAAAGGTTTCTTTTTTTAATGGCGTTAGGTGAATCATTTTTTATAAGTCGTAACATCTTATAATTTTATTACCGCAGAAAATATATAAATTTTGTTATATAATTCTAACGTACTTCAATACGCAATTGTTTATTATAGTTCTGGAACAGCGATCATTTGGACTGTTATCCATAAAGCTACCGAGGTTCTTGATACATTACTGATACTTACGTGATGCTGGTGCAAATCACTCTTACAGTTAAGGTAAATTTTTAACAATGTTATAATACAAATATTGAATATTTCGATCTTTGTACAATTTTTCTGTTTTTCAGACAATGAACAACTTTTAATGTGCGCTTTATCAGTTGAAGACGAGAGTTCGAAGAATAGTGCGAATTATTTATAACGGCTTAATGATTATTTTAACTGCAAACATAACAAAGTGAGTTTTTACCCTGTTTACAGTATGATCATAATCAGATTTAGTAAACATTATACTTATGTATGTGTTACTATTGTTATTATGCTGTTTTAAAATTATTTAAAAAAAATTGCAAGTATGCAGGGTATAAGTAAGGTGAAAACCGAAAGGACCCCTTACAAATCCCCATGTTCTTTTATCACAGTCAATTTGGCAAAAATTTTAATATGTTGTAAATGAAAATATTCTTAACAAAAGTACTTGTCAGCAAAAGACATAATAATGGACGGATTTTAAGCAAAACATAATCAAGGACACCGATTTGGATCATGAACAGTTTGACAGGCGAGTAATGTAGATGCGTAGCAAGTCAGACTTACCGCCGTATTGTGTGTATATATGTTAGTTATGGCACGTGTGTCAACAAAGCAGCCAGTGTCCATAACCTTGTTTATCTTTTAACAGCACCTACTAACACCACGTGTCCTCGTCTCTTTGTCCTGACCGGGCTGTGGCTGTACACTTAACTGCCCTCTCCTTGTCCTGAACCACGGTGGCAACGTGAACATCGTTATATGGTTAAGTGATTTTCTTAACATACAATAAATGTAATGAAACTTTCTTTAATATCTATTTGGTGGGTCAGAAAACTGGATATTAGGCCAGAGATTATTGCTGTCATTAAGATTTTGTGTTTTGAGTTGAAATTCATCAATAAAAAATGGTTTGGTAAGAATTTTTTCTAAATTTGCAAATGTATACGACACTCTGAATAGTTATTATTGTAAGATTTACTGTTTCATCTGCATTGTATGGAAATCGTTGTCCTTCACTAAGTTTACCCTTCTTATGCTAGTAGTTGTAGGTGATTAAAATGTCGTAGATAATTAAACTATATAGAACATTATAAATCTTATAGTACTTCTATAGTATCTGTAGGATATACCACTACAATATCGAAGAATGTATCATACATAGAAAAAAATAAAATTATAATATCCAAGTGCTAGAAATGTCTTACTAAAGTTTTAATGAAGTACTTATGTCTTGCAGAAGTCTTAATCGAGTACCAAATGGGTCTGAATAAGTATTGAGCCATATTTTATAATCTTACTAAAGTCTTGATCCCCAAAGGTAATTCAATACTTCCACTATATCATTAAGTTATTAATTGTTTATATTGAAGCACCATTTCACCAAGAAGATTAACGACTCAGCAGGACGAGTAACTTATAATCTGAAATCACCTCGAACTCATCTGCAGTGTTGGGAGCAGGCAGTAGCAATTCCGTAAGTTCTCTAACTTCAACTCGCTCAAGCGATATTATCACTATGGCTTAGGCGTGTTTAAGTTAAGGGGATGGAAAAACAGATTTTTAATTAAAATTTTGCGCCATCAGCCTCTGTCGGTAACTGTACTCTTTTTTATTGTTCATTTAAAAACAGATGCAAAATAGGAAAAATCCAAGGTCGCTTGCACTAGATAACATCATTACTCATTACTACACGAAGTTTGGTGAATATGACAACTCCAAACTTTTTGTAGTAATGAGTGATGATGCTATCTAGAGTAAGCGATCTTGGATTTTTCCGATTTTGCATCCGTTTTTAAATAAACACTAAAAAAGGCTATAGTAACCGTCAGAGTCTGACGACGTACAATTCTAATTAAAAATCTGTTTTTCCAGCTCTTTAATTAGCGTACAGGAATGCCACGGCCCCCCCCCCCCCCCCTCTCACACTGCTTATCTGCTCTATATAAAAATCATTTTTAATCAATTGCTTTAGTTTATGGTTGTTCATCACAATAATTTATTTTACATAAATCTCTGGTTTTTCGGAGATATCATTTTTATCCTTAAGTCACAAGTAATACTACTATTAGCCTCAGCTGACAAGCGATACTGCTATTCACCAGAGACCATCGTTAATATATCATCATCTCTTAGGTGATAAAGGTATCTGTTATATCCTTAACGAAAATATAAACTGTAAGACAGTTTATATTCACAATATGAAAGCTCTGTGGTAAGTACTGATACCAAGAAATGCTTAGCTTATCGGGACGGATAGCAAAAAAATACTCTAATGCATGTGATTGAGATACTGAGGAAGACGTTAAATTGGATATTATAGTACGTGATATTATAAAATATATGATTCGATCGGTATACAGTTTAAATAATTGTGTAAAACTACTACAAGAATTTTAACGGATATTTATAGATGTATGTGTTGCCGTTCAAACTTTCCGCACACATACATTTATGTAGAGATACACATGCACGCACTCTCCTTTTCATGAATTGCGATTCTCTTATTCGTATGATAAAATAATATACCTATGGTAAAATAGTATACTTCTGGGCGTGATTTTTTTCACTTTGTGCTCTATGTTTGAAATATAATATTATTTTCCTACTTCGGGCTTTTTTGAGGTGGTGCTGCGCGCTCAGCAGGAACTATATTGTTTGACACATAAGCGCCATCCAACAGGGACTACCTCACGTCTCTCGGGGCCCTGTCTCGCAAGTGTCACGGGCCGCATTTAGCCCCGATGGCAATGGCACTCATCTGAGCAAAACTCAAATTTTATGTTTTAAATCACTTGGAAAATAAGTTTTTGAAATCTACAATACATTACGTATGCATGTGATATCGATATGTTGTAATAATAGTTATTATCACAAATGTGCATCTCTCCAGGGCAGTCCCTGGGCTCGAGGGCGCTTGCAAAGCAAAGTTTTTTTTACATTAAGACGTTTTTAGGTGAACATTAAATTGATAAAAATCTTAGGATATTGCTTATACGTCCCCCGACTCTAACAAAATCGATCGCTAATATCCACTCTTAGAGCAAGTGCATTTATTATTGATAACATCAAACAAGTCTCATTCTGATAATGACGCTAATTACTTATACATATGGCATTGCCTAATAGTCGTAGGTACTTGAAACTCACCTTATATCTCTAGGGGTTATTCTTTGTCAGCGGGAGACCCCCCTCTGTCCAAAATTCTATTGCGTCTGAAAAATTGATTTAGGCTTAAAAATTAAGCTTTTATCCTCTAGTTTTAATTGTCGAGTGGCGCCTGTCAATTTCTGATTCTGTAAAACCAATATGGCGCCCACAATCTGGAAATCGCTAAAAAAATCAGTGTTTTTCAACGCGAGATAAAAATTTATTTTGGGCTTATAATTGAGCTATTACCCTCTAATTTTATTTGTTGAGTGGCGCCTGTCGATTCCTGATTATCTAAATCCAACATGGTGCCCACAAGCCAGAAAAACCTAAAAATTCACTCTTTTTAAACGGGAGATTTCCTCTGTCCTCATTTATATTGTATCTATACAAGTGATTTTGGGCTTAAAATTTAGCTTTTACCCTTTCGTTTTATTTGCTGAGTGGCGCCTGCTAATTTCTAATTTTCTAAATTCAATATGGCGCCCACAAGCCGGAAAAAGCTAAGAAATCACTCTTTTTAAACGGGAGATTTCCTCTGTCCTCATATATATTGTGACTATAAAATTGATTTTGGGCTTAAAATTTATCTTTTACCCTCTAGTTTTATTTGCCGAGTGGCACCTGTCAATTTCTGATTCTGTAAAACCAATATGCCGCCAACAATCTAGAAATCGTCTAAAAATAAATGTTAAAATTAGAAAAGCTTACTTAAGTTCACTGCACCATAAATATTATTGGTTTGAAATTATCATATAAATAATATTATGACAAAATCGCGAATGGCTAGCAAAGCGCACTATATGTTTTCATTTTTCTATAATATTAACTGTGGGTCGGTGACAAATTACATACACGAAAATGGTTATTCCTAGTTACGATGTTGGCTGGCCTTACCATCGGGCTATAAGAGTCAGTCTACAATTGCCAAACTATCTTATACTGTAAACAAATAACCCGACGCGCTTGTAAATCAATAAAAGAATAAATAATAACAAATGACCTATAACTGAAGAACTCATTGCGCTCATTAGTTAATAAACTTATAATTAATAACAAATAATATGTAACCAAGTAACCCAATGCACTTGTAAATTAATAAATGAATAATTATTCTTAAATGACCTTCAACCAATTGACCCTGCACGCTTGTGAATCTCTAAATTATTAATTAATAATAAATAATCTATTACAAATGACCCAGACATATTAAAAAATCATAGTTTCACAATTGAAGAAGGAGGAATATTATTAATTAAGAGATATTCAAACGCTTCAAGTGGTTGTGAATTGACTAACGATTTGTGATGTATTGTTTTTTAAATTAGATTAATAAATAGATAGTAATGTAAATAAATGCATCTCGAAATTATTCTGTTTATGTTACAATAAATATTTATTTGTACTTCACGTGGCCTGATAAAAATATTTCATGAGCAATGTATAAATAAATAAAAAACGTCTTTTAATACTATAATAATTTGAATTTAAAATGTGTTAATTTATTTCTACCTACTATATTTTATTCATAATGTGAAAGCTACATTAAGCCTATGACTATTAAAATTAACTGTCTACCACAAGCCCCTCAATAAATAAATCGATTACATCAGCAGAAGCCAATCACGCTAGTTATGAGGTGATACGTCACCTTGAACAGACTTATTTGTTACAATACAGTACTCCTAAATCCCAAAATATAAACGAGCTCTTCTCGATATTTATTAATATAAAAAAATAGAAAATTGATGTCAATCTTTTTTTTATATATGTCTGACAACCTAAACAGATTTTTTTAGTCCAATAGCTATTTATGTCTTCATAAAAGTCGGACAACAGAAGTATTATTAATTATTGATTTACCCCAGAATGTGCAGAATACAGATTTCTAATAC